>JBBPOY010000022.1:0-29167 GCA_038091675.1 Leccinum proliferum | reverse complement strand
CGAAAACATTGGCAGCCATGCATGTACCTAGGGGAACGACAGGCCTCCATCGCAGTGTCTCTCGTACGATTGCGTCGATGTATGGCAAGTTCTGTCTATCGTCAAACTCGGGCAGCCTACCAGTTCCTATCATTGCGTCAATTTCGACCTGAGCGCGCTTCCACACGTGCGGGTTCTTGACCATTGCAAGCGTAAACGTCATCAATGTCGAGGCGGTCTGTATGTACCATGAGGGATATACACGCTCTAAAAATATACCACAAACCGTTTCCGCGGAGCCTGTATGCAAAATGGTGAATAACTAATCGACGTATGCTCGTTTGCGTCAGAAAAATACTCACCAAGGAAAGCAGTCGCAGATGCATATTTGAGGGCTGTTTCGTAGACAGGACGATAAGAACTATCCAGTTTCTCCATACGGGTGATGTGATCTGCGACCATTGTAGTGTTTGAGTAGTCCCCAGATTCCTGGGCGACAAAAGCCGCGTCATGGCTATTTTATTTCAGCGCGAAGAGGGCTTACCATGTGCTTCTGAACGTATTGGTACGGAGTTTCAACCACCTTGTTCCTCAAGTCATATGCCACCTTCGCCTCACGTTTGATCCAGGACCCGGGAAGCCAATCCGGAACATTTAGCACTTATCCCATTTAACTTGAACACATGCTATTACCAAATAACACTGTCAGAGAGCCACTCACGGAACGGGAATGTCTTAAGGAGGAGTGCCTTCTCGGAAGTCAATGCCGAGATGGAAGCTTCGAGGTAATTTTTTATGATTGACACCATAGTGTCATTCCGGGGACTCGGTTCATAGTCGTACACCGCAGACATGGATACGGCTGCTGAGAACCTAGGTGAACGAGTCGGGTCACAACCAAAAATGAACCAGAGTCTATAAAGTTCTCACGTTGCGAAATGAGATGGATACCCATCAGGCTCGTCCATCATATTCACGATCATCTGCCGGGCTCTGCGAAGTTGCATGGGACGGAAGCCCAAAGCAGATTCAGGGCGGAACGTTTGATGGAATATTCGGCGGCACAATCTCCAATGGTCACCATAGCGTGTGAACGCAAAGTTACAGTCATGACCATATCTACGAGGACGTCAGTCACCATAAGTCGATCTCGAGGATGGATCCTATGAAAACAAATTACTCACGGGTCAATGGTCGCGATGAAAGGACGATCAGAGTATATCTGGGATCGCTTCTCTAGAAGGTCCGTTGCGACGGAGGGTGAGTTCAGGATGACAATATCGGAATCCATGAGCCTGAGATACATTATGTCACCTAGGCATTGTTAGAGTCAGGCATTCTCACTCAGTATTCTACTCACCGTACTTGGCACGCCATCCTGTATAGGTCAACCAGGGTTCTTCTGTGTTAATTGAGAGGGCGCTGCCAACGATGGGGAGTGGTGAAGGCCCGGGCGGGAGAGGATATCTCTTTTGTTCTGTACGCGCTCGAACAATTCGTCGAACTATGTGCACAGCAACGACCGCGAGAGGCACCAACACTGCGAGTCGAGCAGTCGAAGCAGAAAACTCCATGGGTAGTGTCGCGGGTGGAAAGACAAGGATGAATGCTTCGTTATATAGTATGTGAAAACCTCCACATTACCCAAGGTCAATTATTGGGCTGGCAATATTTAGCCCCGAAACATTAGAACGAAGTCAGCAGAGAGACATATTCGCAGACTCAACAAGAGAATTATGGATGCCCATGAGCCATGTTTTGCTGCTGAGAACCCAGGTACCCACTACGACCCAAGCTTGACTCGGAAGAGCTACTCTTCATGGCTGCCACACATCACTGAAATAGTATGTTCGTGACATGCCATTGGCCGATATGCCAACCGCTGTAAAGATGTAGCTGCTAGATAACCCCTTGAGATGCTGTATAATGCACAAATAATGTGGGTTCTTAACAACAACGGAATGTTCATTACGCTGTCACACCCCTGCGTGGTCAATTGAGGGAACTTTTGACTGCATTTGGCAAGTATGTCCGCTTGTACGTACCGTATCCACTCTTGCAAGCGGAGAGGAAGACCGAGACCGAGCTCGCGGGACAGAATGAATGAACTATACTAAGAAAAGTGCCGAGGGGCGAGAACGAATGAAAGACGCAGAAAGAAATGGGTGAGACTATTTGTGGAATTGTGCATCGAGGGGGTAAAGCGGAAGGCCAGACTTCCGGACCCAGATGTGCCAGAGTGAGCGCGGGGGACCAGAATCGCATGTAAGGAAAGCAAAAGGGATGACGAGCATTCCCAACCCAGAGTTGGACAGAATTTGACTCGGATTTCCTCGTGTAAAAATCACGACCAAATAGTGACGACGCGTGTGCATCAAGATATCGATGAAATCGAGCGCCCAGGGCCCAGGGTAAACTGCGTGAGAGTGGATGAGCGTGCGTGTATGCCAAGCGATTTCGGAAGGCGTACCGAAAATGAACGTTAACGACCAGACATTCTCTGTGTATTACTTGAACCTGTACCAGCATGCTTTCCAAGTTGCCCTCAAAAGAGAGGAATAGTGAGTAGTACGTAGGCAAGGTCATCGATGAACGGCGCTGACGAGAGCAACAGGGCCGAGTAGGGCGGACAGCCCACTTTCCTTGGACGGCGGTCAGCAGGTGCAAGCATCGGCGACCAATGAACTAGAGGTATCGATGGATGCTCAGGAATCGAATGGACAAGGCTGGTCCTCCAATGTCGCACCCGACGCGAATCCAATCGAAATGGTTGCGCAAGATGAAAATTCGGTCGCTTTTCTTGCTGATGGGGAGGAAAAGGGAATGAAAATTCGACGATGGCGAGTGGAGGATGGCCAGTATGTGGGGAAGCCGATGGACGCTGGGAGTTTGATTTATGACCTGGCAGTCTCTCAAGATGGCAAATTTGAAGTGGATTGTGTGTGGGACGAAGAGTGGTCAAGTGATCGTCTGGTCGGATGTGAAACCACAAGTTCAAAGCATGCGACACTTGGGTGAATGCGGTGGACGTCTCAGCAGATGCGGACGAAAATCGCGACAGGAGGAGCTGACAAGACGCTCAATGCCTGGTCGTTTCCCGATGGCAAGCGGCTCATCATGAGGGTATGTTCCCATGCATTCTACTGGTAGACTCCAAGTAACAGATAAAGCAAGAATCAACTACAACTAGGTCCTGGCCCGCATCTTCAGCACCCTAGTCCCTTGACATCACCTCGATCTCAATCTCTATCTTGGGTCCAGACCCCTCTGTAAGGTGAGACTGCCCGCCGCTTAACCGTTACGCCAAAAGGCAACAATACTGAATGCTCAGCATTCAGTACCGCAGGCAGTATATATGCTAGTTACAGGTAACTAGGTAAGCTGTAGGCTTACACCCTCCCACTGTATCAGACTCGTTTATCCCCCTCTCGAGCTGCACCTGTTCGCTACACTCGACGGTTTGTATAGGATCCGTCTGGGCTTCGGGAAGGCAATATGGTTGCCCCAAGAGTACGACCCCTTGCAACTTGCCCTGGGGGGGAGTCGAACGGACAACCCCCTGCAAGCCGAAAGCATTCAGTATATGTAAGGTGAGACTGCCCGCCGCTTAACCGTTACGCCAAAAGGCAACAATACTGAATGCTTAGCATTCAGTACCGCAGGCAGTATATATGCTAGTTACAGGTAACTAGGTAAGCTGTAGGCTTACACAATGACGACCAAAAAAATCAAGATATGCACCACTCACTTGCTCAGATCAAGCGACTCGATCATCGCACGCTGCTTCTCCCGCAACGCTCTTGTCACCTCGTCACCTTCCTCGTTCAGCTCCTCTTCGATGCTTCTTACCACAGGTTGCCATGGTTTTGTCGAGGTTTCTCTGCTACTGCTGCCGTCGCCGTCGCCGTCACCCCTGACTCCGTCGTCGTCTCGCACGTGGGAATCCGTCGATGATTTGAGCTGCGGAGGGGGTGCAACAGGTATGTCCGCCCCGATCGCCTCCTTTTGAATGTCAGTCAACTTCTTGCTGATCTTTCGGATAAGCTTGTTGAACAACGCCAACGCTTGCGAGACGGGCAGCGACAACTCTTTCTGTTTGTCGAGCGTTGTACGTCAGCAATCAAAAAATGATTTTGGTACCCCTTGGGTGATGTACGAAGAACACGTACCTCGACTTCTTCAATAGATTTTCTTTGGAGGCCCATGCCGAGAAGTATCGACGCTTGCACAGCCGACAGGCTCACCTCATCCTCGAGCCGTTTATCAAAGTAGAGCGAGGCGACATGAGACAAGAGGTCCAGAATGACGTGGTAGTCAACCACGTTGTTAGCGTACGAGTCGAGGCGCTTGAGATCAAACTGCGTCACGAGGAACGAAAGTTCGGTCGAGGTGATGACTGTATTGACAAGAAGGATGAATTCGGAGCGTACGGATCAATCAAGATGACCTTACCTTGCGGTGTGGAGGACTTGTTGCCATTCTCGCCACCACTACCCTTCTTGACTCCTGCGTTAGCAGCCCCGAGGATGCTGAGCGCGGTCACGCTTCCAAACTCTCTGAATTTGTAAGAGAGCAGAGAGAGGAAGCGTCGCCTAAAGTCTACCATGCAGTTATCTTCCGAGGCCTCAATTGTGAGAAATCCCCAAACTCACCCTTTGCAAACTCGCCCAGCCACTCGAGATCGCTGTCAGCAGAGCTGTTCAGCCCTCGAGCCATCATGCATGTATTTTCACCTGTCAGCTCGGACTGCGTCTGCCGAAGATAAAGGGAACAAAGCCTGCGCGTTTCCAAAACCTGTTTGTTTGATCGACATGTGAGTACATTGATCCGTCTTCAGGTATATTTCCAAGGGAAGAAGACAGCGTACCTTAACAACTGCGGTGTCAATCCATACGAAACGCCCAGATTCTCTGGTTTCTTCTCCGACAAGCGCTGGAGCAACGGTGGCATTGCATTTGCGGGACCGACCATAGGTGATCGGTATGAATGTCCGTGTTCTAAGGGGGAAAAGGCACCGATGATATGAATCAGGCGGTGATTAGCGAAAGTCGGACATGAAAGGACAAGGAAGAACAAGCGTACAGGATCGATCAATGTGGCATCGGGATAAGACGGCTCCGAAAGGTCTTGCTCCGAAAGGTTGAAGTATTCTCCGCTGTAAAACGAATTATGAGTTTTGAGGGCGCGGGAGCCATACCCCATCTGTGTGCGCGTGATCGGCCCCGTTCAACGAGATACATTCTGTCAGAACTATCACTACCACCTCCTCCTAGCGGTGCCTGGAGGTTGGGCAGCATCCCGAAGCTCAAGGAGCGTGGGTGACAGCGAAGATACCGAGAGAATGTATTACTCACGTTTGCGTAGTCGAGGTGTGTCGCGATCCTGACGACCCGCGCCCCACTTAAGTAAAGCAAATATTGAAGACTCGAACGCGCTCCAAGTTGGCAATTTGGACGAGCTCTCCAGCACCCGAGTTAACGCCTCAAGCACATAATCATTGACCACGCACTCGTAGTCTGGTATGTAATATTTGAAAGAGATCCCATAGCATATACGACCTAGAATTATTACTCTTCTATCCCTGATGAGCGGCAACACAACCATGTGGGAAATGTGAAGGAAAGGGTAGCCTTTCCAGGTTCTTCCTGATGCATGCTATAAGCATCGCATCGCAATACATGCTCAAAGAAAGTATGCGCACCCTCAAATCGATCCTCCAAGTCGAGGGTTGATCTGGATCTTTCGCCTGTTGTACCTGGTAGAACATAAGCTGCTGCGATGTGATCAACGCTGAGGGAAGACCTACTTCACCCGCTGGCTTTACATCCGGAGGACGTACAGTGCTAGTGCTACCAATGTGGTCACTGTTCACATCTGACGGAAGAACTATGTCGTTCGATGTCCCTGGATTCGGACGACCTCCACCCGCACGAGGTTTGGCAACTTTGGCTTTCGACTTCTTCTCTTTCGACTTCTGCAAGGAAAGATGAACGATGGCATCTGTAGGCCAAATAGACAACTTTAAACACCTACCGGTTTCCCAAGCCTTGTGACCGTTCGCTAAGATGATAGTTTAGACCAACCAGGGTCACTTCAAGTAGTACTCACCGCTTTACGGCGACCTTCAGCCATGGTCGAAAATGGTCTGTTCGAGGTATTCACGTTATCTGCTGTCCTAGAATGAATGCCGGCAATACGACGAGGCGACGAGACTGTAAGTTCTCTGATGCTCTTCTTCCACCTAAAAATCCGAAGGAATCGAGACGGCGGCACACTATCGTTAAGGTTCTCTGAGCGTATCTCTGGGGTGGAGGTCATGAGGGGGACTGGAGGCTGTGATGTGGAGTGGGATGAGACAGGCAGGGGCACCTGGTCCTCATGTTGAACAGACGACGCCTGCGAGGGAGCCTGCCGCAGCGTCAGCAGGGCAGCAAAGTTGGAATGAAATGGTTACAAACCTCGTCGTAGTTGAACTGATCGTCAGCCGTGGGCGTCATGGGTGGGAGCTCTACCTGGGCCGTATGATGACATGTTTTGAACCGGAACAAAAATGAACTAGTACCTCCAGTAAGTCATCATCGATGTCTGACAGGGATTCCACAAGTTCTTCCTGACGTCAGGACGGTGGCCTCAGATAACTTCAACGTCACTTCAAATGCATATACTCACATGCTTGAGGTATGATGGTGGCAGGACACCATGCAGATTGCGGAGCGTGATTGTCTTGTTACCCGCAGCCACCATATCGTAGTTTTCCGAGATTGCCATGGACCAGATGGGATGGGGGTAGTCAATGACAGGTCCAATTTGTTGATGTGTTGTAGTGTCCCAGAATGAGACCGATGATTTGGCAGAGACTGCTATGCACGCGTAGTCGCATGTTAGTGTGATGCATTCTGGACTGTCGTCGCTGTGAATAGACCATTGCGATAGCGCCGTCTTGGAGGACACGTCGAGACAGTGGATGATGCCTTCGACAGACAAGACATAGACTTGTTTTCCATTGCCCGTCACGGTCCAGGCAAGGGATTCGTTGAAATCCGAGTTGACTTTCAGAGGCAAGTCTGCAAGGAGAGTGCCATCGAGACTGTCGTAGATCCGAACGGACTCCTTCCACGTAGCAGTTGCAATGAATTTGCCGTCCAGTGAGAATTTGACCGTGACCAAGTCGCCGTCGTGTTCCAAAGGTCCAAGCAGTCGTTCCCCCGTGGGAAACGACCAGACACTGATCATCTTGTCACGCGATGAAGTCGCCATTTTCGTCCCATCGAATGAAATGTCCACTGCCAGTCTCGCACCACCTCGTCGTGCGCTTTGAAGTCGATTGGAATCCTTTTCGAAGCTCGTCGAATTCCACACCACAACTTGACCACTCTTCGTCCCAGCCACCACCCACTTGCCGTCTCGTGACACGACAAGATCGTTCACCATACTCCCGACATCCATGGGCATCCCTATCTCCATGCCATCTTCCCCTCGCTGCTGCCGCTCACGACCCCCTTCCCGTCAGCGAGAAACGCGACCGAAAACACCAGATCTGGATGATCGATTTTGATCAAGTTTGCGTCCTCTTGGTCAACCGTGACGATACGGGAAGAGGGTCCACCCGTGTCGTCGCCCGTTTCTGGGTATATTCTGCTTTCAATGGCCTCTTTTTCATCACCTTTGATAGACATTGTGGCTAGAGGAACGTCGACGCTTTAAATTCTGTTCTCGTTCAATGACATTCGAATGTCTTGTTGACACTCACCGTCTCTTGGCAAGTATACTGGGCTGTCAGCGATCAGCGCTAAGCGGTGGAAGAAGGGTGTACCGCTGTGTGTCAACAGCCATCAGGCTGTGCACTTGGCGCTTGCCTTTGCCCACGCCCTCGAAGTCAAAGTCCCTTACGTTACTACTAAGATCGCTACATAACCCACCCCGTCCGGAGTACTGTTTTTTCATTCCTTTCTCACAATTTTTCACTAGCCCGCCGCATCCTCTCGATCCCCTTGGTGAACGCCCTCGGGTTCGGCTCGCGCACCAAAGAGTCCTCTGTACACTTCACGGCAACCCGTCGTTAAAATGAGATCCGCGTCCACCCACGACACGCTCGACGTATGTACCTTGAGCGAATCCATATCGTCCCGGCTCTCCCGCCGAAGAACAAGATCTTGTCGCAGTACAGCTTGCCAAGCTCGGATCCAGCGGCGCCTTCTTGAACACCGTCTCGTACATGATCTGTGCGAACCCGAGCGAGTAGGTGGACCTACCCGGGAAGAGGGGAAACAGACAGAAGGGGGGGAAGGAAGAACAAACTCACCCATAGTACCCAGCGTCGCATCCACCAACAATATTATGCACAAACTTGCCCTGCCCAGGTTCATACTCGCTCCCCTGAACGAGTAAGATCTGCGGTCTCAGATCATTCCAGAGCTTGGTGTACACCGTGTTCGCGTCCAGGCTGTTGTCGTTTTCCTTCTCGAAGCTCGTCAAATTCCAGACCAGAACTTGACCACTCTCCGTCCCAGCCACGACCCATTTACCGTCTCGTGACACGAAGAGATCCCTCACATTTATGCTCTCTCACCCTTCCGACCTCTCCGCGACACCCTCGTCGCTATTCTCGACGTCCCCATCACCACGACGCTACATACGCCGATCTTGATGCGTCTGACGATGGACGGGTTTGTCGTAGCTAGGTTGAGGAGTGGGCGATTGCCGTTTATGTTACTGGGTGGGGAGGAGCGGATGGCGTGGAATGCGATTCCGATGGAGTAGTATGGGTACGTGTGGGTGCCGAGGGTGAGGTGGTGGATCACCAACAGGACCTCCATGGGCATCTACCAAGGACAGGGCCAAAAAGGCGAGATGAGATGCCATCGACGCAAGGAATGCAAGACACTCTTCCTAGGTCAGTCCATCTTCCGCCATCTCTTTCTCTTTCCAACTGCCCCGACCATTCCCCTCAGGCTTCTGTCTCTTTTGCTCATAATCCACAATCGATGAAGATTGTACTCCAAAACGGCTTTGAGTTCCTCATCTGTGAAGCCGTTTCACCGACGAAGGACTCAAAGCCTATTACCTACCGTGGGATCGTCCTCAGGAAAGAGTGCAAACATATATTACATTACAAGGAATTGAAGGAAGGCAGTGATGGAGATCCGAGTCGACTGGGGTTATACATGTATGAGCTTCCAAACTACATGACCGGCGAGAAAAACACAAATGGCTGCAAAAAAGGATAGGATCGGGTACTAAGCGCGAATTTCGACATCAGCTGGAATAGTGACACTCTGCGAAGGGAGACCGAATTCTGCATGTCTGCGATCACAATATTTCCACGACTTCAACCCGGACGTCCTTTGCAGAACTGATGCGGCGTTCAAGTCCTGGAACGACGATCTCGTGCTCAGCAGCAACCCGCTTGTACCCTCCATGAGACTGTTGCTGCAGCAAAAGCCCACGGAAAGGCTGCTGCAGACGTACGACCAGCTGCAACGCCCGAGTAGAGACGTCCATCGTAGCGATGGGTCTTACATACAGCGGTGCGGCCATATCAGGTGCAGCCTCAGAAGGTGCGGCTGGAGACAAAGACTCTTCTTCCAAATCCGAACCCGACCACGACAAAGAATCGTCCTCGGTATCCGACGAGGTTCCACAAGATTCCTCGGCTGGGCCACGCAAGTCGCGAATCCAGGGATGGGCGAAAGCCAGCCTACGTGGCTCTGCCAACGAGAGCTGGTCCAATGTCTGAAATTCAACGTGGCCAATGCCTGATCCCGGGCACGGTAACACTTCTCTTCGCCAATATCAGAATCTTTCACAACGAGCTTCTTGATGGGAAAAAGGATGCAGGGCAGGTAGAGTCTCCGGTGGTCAAACCGCGTTGATGGCAAGCGGATGACTCGGTCATAAACAATCGCTGCATCTGTAACAGACATCGAACTTTTTAATTCCGCGACGCGCGCATCCATTTCAGCATCGTCGATGGCGAGTGGAGTATATGAAGCCTGGTTATGAATAGCAAGGGTGGCAGGGAGGCAGCTGTTGTACGTCGAGGATTGGCCCGTCCAGGCAAGAACCGCAGCTTCGCCTAAATGTGACACGACATCCTCCGAAAGGTGGGAGACGCCACCGTGACGCTTGCACTGTGCACCCGAAATGGCGAGAGGATTTTCAGTGAGGGAAATCATGTGGTTCAGGGTACCAATTGCTTCGTCGAAGCGCTGCAAAGCGTGCAGTGCCACATGCCTTCTTTCGTATCCCCAGGGATCCTGTGGGTCCGACTTGATTGCCTGAAGTTATGAAATTCAGCATCTTTGCCTACTTAAGAGAAGAAGAAAACAAATGTACCTCTGCATCTTTCAATGCATCCTCCCACGAGCTTTGCATTGCCCGGGCTCTGCTTCGTTTGACTAGGAGACCTGCGTGATTCGAAGGATTCAAAGACAATGCAGCAGTGTAGCTTGAAACCGCTTCTTCTGCTTTCTCAGACTCCATTGCTAGGTCACCAATATCCTCCAAGGCCTTCATGCATTGCTGAAGATGTTGCTCAATTGCGAGAGCCAGGCCATCAAAGTTCCACCCAAACATTTTCCGAATTGTGTTGGTCAGGGTACTTATGAACAGAGAATGAACAGCTTACAAGCGAGATTACTACTAGCTCGAGACATTTGTCGGGGATTACTGCGTCCCCTGCGCGCCCGAGCAATCCCGCAGCCCCGGCCGCTCATGATCACCGTCTTCCAAGGACATGCCTGCGAGTAGCAGGTACATTTGAGCCTATGCACAGCCGGATTATCATCTCGCACTTGCAATCCTGGCAGTTACGTACCCGGATGGTGACGTACATCGTCTTGTCATTGACAATACTGATCAAGTCTTCAACTCGCGAAATAGCCTCATCGTGTCGTCCACATTCGAACAGAACGATGGCCTGTGTGTAATTAGATACGGTACAGGCAAAGGCAAAAACGATGATCCCACACCTTGATCAACAAGACAAGATTGATGTCAGTCGAGAGGTCATTAGTGAATACGAGGTCAAACATGCGCATGGCAGCGTCGTGCTCGCCATTACCAGCACGAGCTATCGTGATGGCTATCTGACCGATAGCGGATCGCTGAATCTCAACAGACTGGAATGCAATATTCAATAATGAGACCTGTCTAGAGAGGATCGAAGGACTACCTTTGTTGCATCGTCGATGGCCAGGCTGTACTGTTTCAAACGGGATCTTACGAGAGAGCGTTGAGCGAGGACTTGCACATGACGAGAAGCATCCAGATGATTCAAAATCTCTGTTGTGAGAACTTGTTCCGCTCCAGACAAGTCACCCTGGGTCCATGCTTCGAATGTCGCATCACTAGTTTGTATGAGTGGTAACTGTAACTCTTGAAAAGGTCAGAAAAAGCAGTAATCAATGGTCGAACACACTCACAGTGCAGAGGAGTTGGGGGAAGAGATTGCGGCATTTAGATTGACCAACGTTGAGAAATGGAAGCGCTTACGTGTTGTGTAAAGTATGAGTCCGGCAGGATGTCACGAAGGCTCCGTACAGTAACTCTTCCACTGCCTTCACCAGTTACCACCCAATCGCCATGAGGAGACAGCGCCATGAAGAAAACTCCACTGTTGTGCTCGATTGCACTGCCAACTTGCTGGTGCGTTGAGGCATCCCAAAAGGACAGTGAACGGTTTCCGGTGACGACAATAAACCTTTGGTTGGACGATGGTGCGATAGAAGGGTACTGAAGTGAACCGCTTGGAACAGTCCATGTACCGACCAACGACCCTGAGGTCGTGTTGAAATACTTGACTCCGTTGAATGACCCAGAGATGGCAAAAAATTTGATGACAGTCTGCAGACCAAGCGAGTGGTGAGGATATGTACTGTTCGAATGGGCACGGGATGTCGAGTAACTGTTGACCATTGCCGCTGTTAAAGATCCGGATCGACCCTCTGACCGAAGCGGTGGCGAGGCGTGCACCATCTGGAGAGAACCTAACTGCCACGACGATGGAAGAATGTTGCAGTGGGCCCACGAGCTGTTTGCCTGTGCTAATGCTCCAAATGAATGCGTAATTGTCATACCCACCGGTGGCAAATGTCGTCGAGTTGGCGGAAATATCCACCGATTGTACTTGTCCCCTGTGTCCGTCCATGTCCCGAACTTTTGTGTGGGTTTCCGCATTCCACACCCTGATATACGGCTGTGAGCTCAACCCGCACACCAACCATTTGCGATCCATCGACAGCGCGGCTGCATAGATTGCATTCACTGCTTGCATTGCTGTGCCAACCTCACGTCCGTCGTCTGCTTGCCATCGGCCGTGAAGAAAGCAGAGTATACTGCGGCACCACAATAAATTTCAGTTATTTTCGAGCGATCTGGGAGTCGACAAATAGTCAATCCAGGTATTCTTGAATGACAAGGTGCCTACCTTTTCCAGTTGAGCACATATTGCTGGCCAGGACACGACACTTGGACACAGGAATTCGGATGGTGGGAATACAGGGTCAAGGGGTCACAAGTACGCATGGCCTCTTTGCGGCCTTATAAGATGCTCGTTGTCTTATCACTGATTGGCACAGCTTTACAATTAGTAAATTACTGCTGAAGCGCTCGAAGTTTGGTTGTCTTCATACACATCAGTGATACTTATAAAGATTGGATCCTAACCCATATTTCGCTTCATGTTAATGATTTACGCGGGGTGGTTCACTGGTTCCTTTTTTTTTTTTTTTTTGGGACGAGCGATATTATTAAGCAGCAACTGGCTAACCTAGTCCTACTCAATACGCTAAGGAGGCAGTCTAGACTGCCGGTCCGAGGAAAAATGCACTGACGCACTCCCCGTGGTGAGCGGGGGTGTGGGACTCTGCGCGGTTCAGTGCGCGACGTTGAAGTTTTTCGACAAGTCCATTATTCCCACGCTGTGATGCTGAACCCGACGGTCGCCCTCCATATCATAAAAAAACAGAACAGAAAACGCAGACGAGGGCGAGTCCGAGGAAACGAAAGACGGATGGAGATGGTACGCTTTCAAACATATTTTTGTTCTTGTCTGATTACGCCGGTACAGTCAAACGGAACGAGTTAGGCGTCCAAATGCTGTCCCGCAAGCTTCACGCGCAGATATTCAATCATACCGCTCTCCCCCTAGCCCGCCTATGCCCAGATCGCACGCGACCGTCTTCACATGTACAGCCTCGACCCAAAGCAAGGTTCTGTGTCGCTTCATCGAATCCTGTTGACGGATGGCGAAGAGCGATCCCACGTTGGAATGATCCCAACGTGGGGGCCGCATGGCAGCGCAAAAGCGCAGGCGAGTACCTGAAAGGGCCTCGTGTGCCTGCACCACCTGTGGTTCCCCCCCTTTTCTCTCTCTCTCTCATTCTCTCATTCGAGCAGGAAGCCTCCCTCCTCCCCACTCGTGTACCCCACTATGCGACCAATCTATCCGGGGTCGCGCCCTCGTATCGCCTCAGTCGCCTCTGCGAGTCTGGCCAACTCCCTCGATAGGGCTTAAGATTGGTAGCTGAACCCTAAACGGACTCGGATGGGCAGCGGTCGGGGTAGCGGCGAAGCCCCCTGATGAGAGCTTTCGCAGGCTCGAAACCGCTACCCACTGCTCCCTTACCTGCCCCTACTCGTACTGTACATCGCACGCGCGATGGCCCGACCCCGATCCTCGGAGAGGGGTGTCCCGACGGACGAGCAAGCAGGCATGACCGCCCGAGCGTCTCTCTTCGCACACAGACAACAGCGTTCACTCTCCCCCGACTCCATCGACGAACATTTTTTTTTCGCATCGGACAACGCTAAAACCCTGGCTGTCTCTCGCAAAACAACTGGCGCACGACGCGTTGCCCCCTCGGTCCGACTATTTCGACCTTCAGCAGGGATGGACAAAGTACTACCACCTCCAAGACGGTTCGAGCTACAGCGAACACGTTCCGTACCTTGAACACGACGGTCTGCCAGAGGCGATGCTCGTGTTACAATGCCGCCCTACCATCCCTACCCAATCCTCCCTCGCCTGTGCCGCGTCTAAAATGCGTGGTATTGCTGGATATCACCCTGGCTTCTCGGCGAGCCTGAGACGGAGGAGGTGCAGCACCTGATTCCATTTGGTGACCCAGACACGCCGCGGGTTGTCGTCGGACGCAACGTCTCCTATGACCGGCAGCGCATCCGCGAAGAGTACAGTCTCAGAGGCACGCAGACGGCGTGGTTCTGGACGCGATGTCCCTCCACGTCGCCGTCAACGGTATATCATCCCATCAACGGCCGGCGTGGATGAAACACCGCAAGGCAAAGGCAGCGCGTATCAAGCAGCGTACAGAGGCTCTCCAGGCGGCGCTCGAGATCATGCACGATGTGAAATCTCAAGCAGACTCAGAGGTCGACGCTGAACGGCGCGCGCAACTCCGTCGACTGCGTGTCGAGATCGAGGATTACGAGCGAGATCATTTCTTGCGACAACTAGACTGGAGATCCGTTCCCACACTTCCCCCGCGCCAAGCCAACTATCCGTGATTCCGAAGCCCCCAGTGGTCTGGCCAAAATGGTATTGGGACCTTGCAAGGCCGAAGAAAGAGTTCCCACGGGTTCACTCGACATCACCGTGCGAAACCGCATCTCTCCCATCTTCCTCCCCCCGTCCTGGATGGGTCATCCGCTCTTTCATTCCAGGGAACACGGATGGACATTTAGAGTGCCGAGCGCCGTCGAATTCGGTGCGCGCGTTCAGCCGCTTGTCTTTTCGGACCCCGCTGACGAGGTGTTGAACAAGATGACGCGTGACGGCGCGGAGGGCAATCACCGATTCGTCTTTTACAAGCTCCCGCACAAGGACGGCGAGAGCGCAAACGTGGGGAGCTCGCTCTCTAAGACGTTCATGAAGTACGCGCAAGATGGGACGTTGACGAGCCCCGGGGACGACGCCCAGGCTGCACTAGACATGAACGCGCAATGCAGCTACTGGATCAACGCGCGCGATCGGATAGTGAATCAGATGGTCGTGTGGCAGGACGATCGAGTCGACATGCAGTTCACGCGGTCGTCGTTGTCGTCGGAGCACAAGTGGGGCATGATCCTCCCGCAGGTGATCACGATGGGCACGGTCACGCGTCGCGCGATCGAGAAAACGTGGTTGACGGCGAGCAACGCGAAGAAGAACCGTGTGGGGTCCGAACTTAAGGCGATGGTTCGTGCACCGCCGGGTTATGCCATCGTCGGGGCCGACGTCGACTCGGAGGAGCTGTGGATATCGAGCTGTATGGGCGACGCGCAGTTTGGTCTACATGGGGCCACCGCGATCGGATGAATGACACTCGAAGGCACCAAGGCTGCTGGAACGGACTTGCACTCTAAGACGGCGAACATCTTGGGGATCTCGCGCGACCAGGCCAAAGTGTTTAATTACTCGCGCATATATGGCGCAGGGATGAAGCACGCCATGCTGTTGCTCCTCCAGACGAGCGCGGCGATGCAGTCCGAAGAAGCGAAAAAGCTGACCGAAAGCATGTACGCGTCGACCAAGGGCAAAAACACGCACCGACCGGACCTGTTTTGACGCAAATTTTAGTTCGGTGGGACGGAGAGCTTCGTATTCAACAAGCTGGAGGAGATTGCGCTGTCAGATCGCCCGCAGACACCTGCGCTCGGATGCGGGATCACTGGCGCTGTGCAAGGACAACCTGCCGGCCGAGTTTGGGGCGGACTACATGACGTCGCGGATTAATTGGGTCGTGTAGTCGTCCGGGGTGGACTATCTGCATCTGTTGCTCGTCGCGATGGATTATCTGGTGCGGACCCACGCCATTGACGCGCGGTTCTTGCTCTCTGTGCACGACGAGCTGCGGTACTTGGTTTCAGAGCAAGAAAAGTACCGGGCGGCGCTGGCGCTGCAGGTCGCGAACGTGTGGACGCATTGCCTGTTTGCATTCAAGTTGGGCATGGACGATCTGCCGCAGGGTGTGGCGTTCTTTGCGGCGGTGGCCGTGGACCGGGTGTTGAGGAAGGAGGTGGGCATGACGTGCGAGACGCCGTCGCACCCTTGGGTTATTCCGCCGGGGGAGAGTTTGGATATCGAGCAGACGTTGGATCGGATTGGTGGATCGTTGTGACGGGATGGGGGCCGATGAGTGTGGAGGAAGAGGTGGGGTGGAATGAGGAGGAGATGAAGGGATATCAGCGACCGGATTGTTTGGTGCATCGGGCGAAGAGAGAGGCTTGCTGTCTAGTCAAACAAAACACTGAATTTGATTTGTATCATAAGGAGTGCATGGTTCAAAAGAGAAGTGCAATGACAGCCAAAACTACCATGAAAGGCGCCGGCTCGATTCAATACAAACAAGAACGATGTCAATTAGGCCAATGGATCGTGAGTAACAGAAGAATCCTGCGTATGTCCCCCACCGATGCCCGCGTTGCTGCGATCACGATATCTCTACAATTCCAACGCGGATTTCCTTCGCAGAGCTAATGCGGCGTTTAAGCCCTGGCAAGACGATCT
The DNA here is from genome assembly GCA_038091675.1 of Leccinum proliferum. NCBI lineage: Eukaryota > Fungi > Basidiomycota > Agaricomycetes > Boletales > Boletaceae > Leccinum > Leccinum proliferum. The sequence goes on along the minus strand of JBBPOY010000022.1, from coordinate 12,681 downwards.
CATGCTCAGCAACGACCCGTTTGTATTCCTCATGGGATTGTTGCTCCAGCAAAAGAGCATGGAATGGCTGTTGTAGACGGACGATGAACTGCAATGCATGGGTATAGTCATCTGTCGTGGCAACGGGTCCATCATACAAGGGAGGAGCGGCCGTGGTGGAGGCAGCACGAGAATGAGAATTGGCTTCGACCTCCGAATCAGACCATGAGTCTGGTTCATCACCGCTGTCCGATGTGTTTCCCCAACCAACCTCGTCGAGTGGACCACGCAAGTCGCGGATCCAGGGATGGACGAAAAGGAGCTTGGACGGCTCTGCCAACGAAAGCGTGTCCGACGTCCGAAATTCTACCTGGCCGATCCCCGACACCCGAGCACCAAAACACTTTCCTTCACCGATCTCGGCATCAAGTTTCTCGACGAGTTTCTTGACCGGGAACGAGATACATGGGAGGTATAGTCTGCGGTCGGCAAGTCGTGCTAATGGCAGGCGCATGACTCGGTCAAAGACAGTCATTGCCTCGGTCTGAGACATCGAACTTTTTAATTGCGAGACGCGCCCATCCATTTCGGCATCTTCAATTGCGAGCGAAGTTTGGGGGGTTCGAGGATGAAAGGAAAAGGAGGCTGGGAGACAGTTGTTGTACAATGAAGACTGTCCCGTCAAACCAAGCACTGTTGCCTCGCCCGAACGAGCCATCAGCTCCTCAAACAATTGGCATAATGATGCCTCTCATCATCTCCACAATGACGCTCGAGAGCGATCATTTGTTTCATTGTATCAGCTGCGTCATCATAGCGCTCCAAAGCATGCAGCGCGGCATGCCTTCTTGCATATCCCCAGAGACCCTTGGGGTTCGCCTCGATTGCCTGAGTGGTTGAAACTAAATGTTGTCACATAAGAGAGATGGAAAAGCCATACGTCATCAGCATCTTTCAATGCATCCTCCCACAGCATTATTGTTGCGCGAGCTTTGCTTCGTTTGACCAGGAGACGCGCGGGATTCGGAGGATTCAAAGACAATGCGGCAGAGTAGCTTTCAATGGCCTTTTCTGCATTCTTAGACTGCATAGCTACGTTGCCAATGTCTTCCAACATGTCCATGCATTGCTGAAGGTGTTGCTGAATTTCAATAGCAAGACCATCAAAGTTCCATCCAAAAATCTCTCGAATGATGTGGGTTACATTGAAGATGGAGTGGGAGTAAGTAGCTTACGAGTGAGATGACGACAAGTTCGGGACAATCTTGAGGGACAACAGGTTCACCTGCATGCCTGAGCCATTCCGCGGCCTGCTCGTGGTCTCCTTCCTCCAATGACATGCCTGTGAGTATGATGTACATTCGGGCCTGAATACGACCTGTTCATCATTTCATGCTGATCAAATCCTAGAACTTACATACCCGAACCATGATATATATAGTCTTGTCATCCATAGTATCGATCAAGTCTTCGACTCGCGAAATAGCTTCATCGTGTCTTCCACACTGAAACAGGACAATGGCCTGTATGAAACCAAGTGTTAATGCAAACAGCGACGAGAACGGTAGGTACATGCCTTGATAAGCAGAACGAAATTGCTTTCGGGCAATGAACCATTAGTGAACACGAGGTCAAAACACGCATGGCAGCGTCGTGGTCGCCATTGGCTGCCCGGGCTATTGTAATTGCAATCTGACCGATTGTGGACCGCTGAACCTCGACAGACTTGATGTGCAATGCTTAACGTGTGACGAAACCAAAGACAATAAAAAGGCTACCTTTTTCGCATCATCTATAGCCAAGTTGTATTGCTTCAGACGGGATCGTACGAGGGACCGGTGAGCGAGGCACTGCGAATGACGAGAAGAATATTGAACATCTAGGATCTTTGCTGTCAAGATTTGTTCGGTGCGAGTCAAGTCGCCCTGAGTCCAAGCTTCAAGTGTCTCTTCGTTGATTTGCATGAGTGGAAATTCTGATACGAACAGATCAGAAGTGGTGAAACAAACATCGTGTAACACACTCACGACGCTGAGGAACCAGTAGGAGATTTCACACTTTCAGATTTGACAACGTTCAGGAACAGGAACACTTACATCACCTGTAAGGTACGAGTCCGGCAGGACACCAAGAAGACTCCTCACGGTAACCTTCCCATTGTATTCGCCGGTAACGACGTAGGTGTTATCATGGGAGAGCGTCATGGAGTAGACATCACCAGCGTGATTGAATATAGGACCAATTTTCTCGTATGTCGAGGCATCATGAAAAGACAGCGAGGTGCTTTTGGTAACGGCGATAAAGTTTTGGTTGGACGATGCTGATATAGAAGAGAGACGCGTGGAACTACTACCGGTAGGAAGAGGCCATGTACCGAGCAATGACCCTGAGGATGAGTCAAAACACTTGGCTTCGTTGAACGGCTCAGAGGAAGCGTAAATTTGACAACCATCGGCTGACCAGGCAAGCGGTGAGGATAAGATATGCCAGTTGGATGAGCACAGAATTTCGAGCAACTGATGGCCGTTGTCGCTGTTAAAGATTCTGATTGATGTTCCGGTCGCAGTGGCGAGACGGTGGGAGCCCGGAGAGAACCAAATTACAACCACGGCGCCGGGCGGAGTCATGTCGCAGCGGGCCCACGAGTTGTTCGCCTGTGGTACTGCTCCAAATAACTGCGTGATTGCCAAACCCACCCGTGGCAAAAGTCGTCGAGTTGGAAGAGATACCTGCGTGATCCGCGATGTCCAGAACTTTTGTGTGAGTCTCCGCGTTCCACACGCTGATATGCGGATGTGAGTTCAACCCGCACACCAGCCATTTTCCATTCCTTGACACCGCGGTGGCCCGGATAGCGGATCCTGTTTGAAATGCTGAGCCAACCTGCTGTCCGTCGTCTACTTGCCATCGGCGAATCATCCCCTCGGCACCACCACTGAATACCTGCTTGCTATCAGCAGTAAAGCAACTTGAGAATACTGCATTTGCACACTGAATTTCGGTTACTTTCGAGCGATCTGACAGGTGTCGACAAACAGTTATCGCAGGCCGGGGGGTATTAGGGATCTATTTACCATTTTCTGTGGAAGGCATTGCTCACGCTCGCCGAGAGCTCAGACGGTGACGGATAGTGGAAGTACAGGGTCAAAGGGTAACGATTACGTGTTCTCCTGCCAGTGGCGTTATAGAAGCTTGCCATGAGGCTACAGTCGAACATCCCCCATTCAGAAGAATCCGCTGTCCCCGCTCATCTCTATGTACCATGACGGCTTGATGGCACCGATGCGCACGCAAACACGTGTTCGACTTCTTCTAGCGCATGTTCAAGCTATTAAGCGCGATGTCGCGTTCCCGTTCCCCACTCGATGATCGATCCACCCGACCTCCAGCACGATCGTGGAGATGCACGGAACCGAGCGCGGAGACTACCAAGCGCAAAAAGACTACTACGAACGAACGTAATATCATCAAGCTCACCCTCGTCTTACTAACCAGAAAATGGATCCTCTGTGCGGTTCTTTTTTTTTTTCAGTTTGCTCTGCCGTGTTCACTGTGTGATTTCGATCAGACGGTCCGTCTTTAGGCACGCGCCTATCATATATCCGAAGGGCACATGGACTAGATTCGAGAGCGGCGTTATTTGTGCTCAGTCTCGTCAGTCCTGTGGCTAGACGAGTTTGTTCATAGGTCGGTAGGTATGATATCCATTGTCGTTGCCTTGGCTAATCCGTTCGTTTTGCAAGATGCGCTGTATGAGCCTGCCGTAGACTGCTACATGTCTCACTCGAAGCAACGTCTAAGGCGCAACCGACACTCCCAAGCATCGTCCTCTAATCCACCGCCTCTGATTCCAGTGGGTACTACCCACCCTCGCTCGGTTCGACCCGAAGGATGGTCGGTCCGATACGAGTACAAAATGGCCTGCTTTGCAGAATTCAGACTCGGAGGTGGAGATGAAGTGGCGCTCAAGTATGTCATACTCTTTCGTGCGTTTCACAACCACTCGGATTACCAACTTGCTCTATCTATATACAATAATTAGCACGCGCTCGCCTTCTCCTATCATAGCCTCCATATGCGCCGTTTTTCCAACTTTTCCTGTGGTTGTTGCATCGGTGAGGAGACTTTGAGAATTGGAGTTGGATGGCACGGCAGTAAGTCTCATCACATCGTATCTCAGGCTCCCAGACATTGTATGCTTACAGAACTTCTCGGGCAGGGCTCCGGTTCCACGCTCGTGATCCTGGCACATACCCCAATCATGCAGGAACCGGTACTCCGTCCGATATGGGAACCCCAGTCATGCCCTGCAATATCCGGGCTATATTGCTACATGGCAGCGCGTTGTACCGAAGCTAGACGCGAGCGGTTTTCGGCGAGCAGAGTACCTCGTAGGGAGCGCATGTTGCGCCTGGAATCCCTGGATATGTCAATGAATGGAGGGTGGTTGACGATCGTGTAAGAGGTATCTATTTTGTTTGTTCAAGACCGACGTGTTTATAGTTGACATGTGTCGGCAGCTCTATATGCGGTCGTACGAATTATTCAAAAAGTACAGCTCGCCTATGAGGATCGCGTTGCACATCTCGAAAACGTATTATGAGTCTAGTAAATTCGAATCGGCAATTCGGTGCGTCTGCATGGAATCGGTGTAGGAGAGTGGTCGTCCGTCTGCAGCAGCCGTTCCGTGGGCTTTTGCTGCAGCAACAGTTGCATGGTGGGTATTACAAGCGGGTCGCTGCTGAGCACGCCAGGGCTTCAAGTTGAACGCCGCATCAGTTCTGCCAAGGATGTCCGAGTAGAAGTCGTGGAGATATGATATTGTGATCGCAGACATGCAGAATTCGGTCTCTGGCACTGGCTCTGCTTTTTTGCGGTCGATTGTGTCTTTCTCGCTGATTGTGTAGTTTGGAAGTTCATACATGTATGTAGATACCACCCGACGTAATATAACATGCTCGAAAACTACCACGAAAGGCTCGATTCAAAATGTGTACTATGCAAGAACAACCGTCAGTTAGGCTAATGAATCGTGAGTAACAGAATCCTATCATGATCCTACATATGTCCCCTGTGCTGCCACTACGATATCTCTACAATTCCAACGCGGATTTCCTTCGCAGAGCTAATGCGGCGTTTAAGCCCTGACAAGACGATCTCATACTCAGCAGCGACCCGTTTGTACTCCCCATGGGATTGTTGCTGCAGCAAAAGTGCATGGAATGGCTGTTGCAGACGGACGACGAGCTGCAATGCATGGGTATAGTCGTCCATCGTGGCAACGGGTCCATCATACAAGGGAGGAGCGACCGCAGTGGATGCAGTTCGAGACTGAGAATTGGCTTCAACCTCCGAACCAGACCATGAGTCCGATTCATCGCCGCTGTCCGATGCAGTTCCCCAACCGACCTCGTCGAGCGGACCACGCAAGTCGCGGATCCAAGGATGAACGAAAAGGAGCTTGCACGGCTCTGCCAATGAAAGCGTATCCGACGTCCGAAATTCTACCTGGCCGATCCCCGACACCCGAGCACCGAAACACTTTCCTTCACCGATCTCGACATCAGGTTTCCCGACGAGCTTCTTGACCGGGAACGAGATACATGGGAGGTATAGTCTGCGGTCGGCAAATCGTGCCAATGGCAGGCGCATGACTCGGTCAAAGACAGTCATTGCCTCTGTCTGAGACATCGAACTTTTTAATTCCGAGACGCGCCCATCCATTTCGACACCTTCAATGGCGAGCGAAGCTTGAGGGGTTTGAGGATGAAAGGCGAGGGAGACTGGAAAACAGCTGTTATACGTTGAAGACTGTCCCGTCCAGGCAAGCACTGTTGCCTCGCCCGAACGAACCAACAGTTCCTCAAACATTTGACACAACACTGCATCTCCTCCTGCTCCGCAGTGACACTCGAGAGCAATCATTTGTTTGATTGTATCAGCCGCGTCGTCATAGCGCTCCAAAGCATGCAGCGCAGCATGCCTTCTTTCGTATCCCCAGAGACCCTTGGGGTCCGCCTCGATTGCCTGAGCGGTCGAAACTCAGTGAGTGTTGTCACAGAGAAAGATGGAAAAATCATACGTCATCAGCATCTTTCAATGCATCCTCCCACAGCATGATTATTGCGCGAGCTTTGCTTCGTTTGACCAGGAGACGCGCGGGATTCGAAGGATTCAAAGATAATGCAGCAGAGTAGCTTGCAATGGCCTCTTCTGCATTCTTCGACTGCATTGCTACATTGCCAATGTCTTCCAACATGGTCATGCATTGCTGAAGGTGTTGTTGAATTTCAATAGCAAGACCATCAAACTTCCATCCAAAAATCTTTCGAATACTGTGAGTCACATTGAAGGGGGAGTGAGAGTAAGCAGCTTACAAGTGAGACGACAAGCAGTTCAGGACAATCTTGAGGGACAACAGGTTCCCCTGCGCGCCTGAGCCATTCCGCGGCCTGCTCCAACGACATACTTGTGAGTATGGTATACATTCGGGCCTGAATACGACCTGTTCATCATTTCATGCTGGTCAATTTGTAGAGTTTACATACCCGGACCGTGATATATATAGTCTTGTCATCCATAGCCTCGATCAAGTCTTCGACTGGCGAAATAGCTTCATCGTGTCTTCCACACTGAAACAGGACGATAGCCTGTATGAAACCAAGTGTTAATGCAAACAGCAACGAGAACAGTAGGCACATGCCTTGATAAGCAGAACGAAATTGCTTTCGGGCAAGGAACCATTAGTGAACACGAGGTCAAATACACGCATGGCAGCGTCGTGGTCGCCATTGGTTGCGCGGGCTATTGTGATTGCAATCTGACCGATTGTGGGCCACTGGACCTCGACAGACTTGATGTGCGATGGTTAACTTGTGACAAAACTAAATCCAATTGAAAGGTTACCTTTTTCGCATCATCCATGGCCAAGTTGTATTGTTTCAGTCGGGACCGTATGAGGGAGCGCTGAGCAAGGCATTGCGATTGACGAGAAGGATCTTGAACATCTAGGATTTTTTCTGTCAGGACTTGTTCGGTGCGAGTCAAGTCGCCCTGAGTCCAAGCTTCAAGTGTCTCTTCGCTGATTTGCATGAGTGGAAATTCTAATACAAACAGATCAGAAGTGGCGAAAATGAAGATTGTTTAACGCACTCACGACGCTGAGGAAACAGTAGTAGGAGATGTCGCGCTTTGAGATTCGTCAACGATTAGCAGTAGAAGCACTTACATCTCTTGTAAGGTCACTGGTGGGCATTAGAGATGATGGCGACGGCGGTGAGAAGGAAGGGCTCGACGGACTTACCTTGAAGTTTTTTAGATCGGCGGCGGTTGGCGTGAGCTTGCTACACAGTGCTACGCGAGGTGTTTGATGGGGGCACGCGGTTTCTGTAGGTGGCATAGGTGAGCTAGCGAGAGGTAGGGGACGACGTACTACATAGCGTCCACATAGCGTTGATGACTGCCAGTGACTACATAGCAGCAGTGGTGGATAACGTGCTACATAGCATTCGTGTACTGATTAGATATTATATAATGCTATGTAGGGGGTGATGTGTTACATGTCACGCAAGACAGTGGCCCATGATATGTAGTTCAGATACGTTTCCTGATGCACTGACATACGGATGTGAGGCCAATCCACACACCAGCCGTTTGCGATCCCTTGACAACGCGGTGGCAATGATAGCACACCCTGCCTGAATTTCTGAGCCGACCTGATGTCCGTCGTCTACTTTCCATTGGCGAATCAGCCCTTCTTCACCACCGCTCAATACCTGCTTGCCATCCGGAGTGAAGCAACCCGACCATACAGCATGTTCACACTGGATTTCAATTACTTTCGAGCAATCTGGTAGTAGGTGTCGACAATCAGTCACATCACAGGCCCGGGTACCTCGAATAACAAGGGAGTTACCTTTTTCTGCAGAATGCATTGATGGTGTTGGGACGATAATGGGAGTACAGGGTCAAAGGGTAGTAATTACGTGTTATAGCCTCGAGGCGTGCGAGGCTATACTGTACTAACATGTATGTACCACACACTGGACGCCATCTAAGAAGAATGAGAACATCCCATTCGGTGTTTATCTTGTGTATAACAGTGGACACCAGAACAATGACGCTCCGGCGGAGGCATCGGAGTTCCGGGGATTTGCGGGGTGGGAAGCGAATGTTTTTCTCCACGCAGGCGCAAAACGATGAGCGCGAACGGTGTGGTGGACCGTGGTGATCTCACCGTGGGAACCCACGCGTCTTATGGAATGTCATCCCGTGAGCAATAATACCAGCTTCCTCATGTTTTCCTCGCTGGATCTGTAGCGGATAGATGAGCGTCCTGGAGAGCACAATCCATGGCCGGGTGCAATGCAAAAAAATAATTCCTGGTTGAAAAAGTGGCTCTCCAGCACCCGAGTCAACGCCACAAGGTGATACAAGCTCAAGCACATCATTATTGACCATGCACTGGTAGTATGGCATGGTAAATAGAGAAATCACATAGCATATACGGCTTGGGGATTATTCCTCTTCTATCCCTGATGAGCGGCAACACAACCATGTGGGAAATGTGAAGGAAAGGGTAGCCTTTCCAGGATCTTCCTGATTGGCATGCTATAAGCTTCGCAATACATGCTCAAAGAAAGCATGCGCACCCTCAAACCGATTTTCCAAGTCGAGGGTTGATCTTGATCTTTTGACTGTTGTATCTGGTAAAACATAAGCTGCTGCAATGTGATCAACGCTGACGCGGACGGACGACCTGCCTCGCTGGCTGGCTTCGGATCCGGACGACTTCTGGCGCCAGTACTAAGACTGTGGTTACCGTTCACATCTGACAGAAGAACTACGTCGCTCGATGGCCCTGCAGTCGGACGACCTCCATCCGCACAAGGCTTGGCTTTCGACTTCTTTGCTTTCTTCTTCTGAAGGTAAAAAAAAGATGGCATCTGTGGACCCAATGGACAACTATGAACACCTACCGGTTTCCCAAGCCTTGTGACCGTTCGCTAGGATGATAGTTTAGACGGACCAGGTTCACTTCAAGGAGTACTCACGGCTTGACGGCGACCTTCAGCCATTGTCGGAAATGTTTTGTCCGAGGTTTTCGCGTTCTCTGCTGACCTGGGTTGAATGCCGGCAAGGCGACGAAGTGACAAGACTGTGGGTTCTCTCATGGTCTTCTTCCACTTAAATATACGAAGGAACTAAGACGGCGGCACACTATCGTCGACCTTCTCTGAGCGTATCTCTGGAGTGGAGGTCATGAGGTGGACTGGAGGCTGTGAAGTGAAGTGGGATGAGACAGGTGGTGGCACCTGGTCCTCATGATGAACAGACGATGCCTCCGAGGGAGCCTGCCGTAGCATCAACACGGCAGTAAAGTCGGAATGAATAGATTACGAACCTCGTCGTAGTTGAACTGATCGTCGGCCGTGGGCGTCGTGGGCGGGAGCTCGACCTGCGCCGTATGATGACATGTTTTGAACAGGAGCAGGAACGAACTTGTACCTCAAGTAAGTCAATATTGCTAACTGAGTGGGATTCGACAAGTTCTTTCTGACATCAGGACGGTGGCCTCAGATGACAACATCGCTTTAAAATACATATACTCACATCCTTGAGGTATGATGGTGGCAGGACACCATGCAGATTGCGGAGCGTGATCGTCTCGCCACCCGCAGCCGCAATATCATAGTTTTCCGAGATGGCTATGGACGAGACATCATAAGGGTAGTCAATGACAGGTCCGATTTGTTGATGTGTTGTAGTATCCCAGAATGAGACTGACGAGCCGGCAGAGACAGCCATGCATGCGCCGTCGCATGCTAGTGTGATGCACCATGTATTATGGTCGCGAATAGACCATTGCGAGAGCGCTGTCTTGGAGGAAACATCGAGACAGTGGATAGATGTGGCAAAGAGTTTCTTTCCATCGCCCGTCCATGCGAGGGATCCATTAAGTGACGAGCCGACTTTGATTGGAAAGTCTGTGAGGAGTGTGCCATTGAGACTGTCGTAGATCCGGACAGACTCGCGTTCATACGCGGCACCTGCGATGAATTTTCCGTTCGGAGAGAATTTGAGCGCAGACAAGTAGTCGTCTAAAGTCGCTCCCCCGTGGGAAACGACCAGACACTGAGCGTGTCGTTCGCAATTTTCGTCCCATCGAATGAAATATCCATAGCATTCACCCAATCGTCGTGCGCTTTGAAGTCGATTTCTTTCTCGAAGCTGGTCGAATTCCAGACCACAACTTGACCACTCGCCGTCCCAGCCACGACCCATTTGCCGTCTGACACCACGAGATCGTACACGGAGCTTCCAGCATCCAATGGCATTCCTACCTCCATGCCATCTTCCGTCCGCCATCGTCGAATATTCCGTTTCATTCCACCGCTCACGAACTCCTTCCCGCCGGCGAGAAACGTGACGAAAAACACCCTATTCGGATGGTCGATTTTGATAAGCTTTCCGTCCCTTTGGTCAACTGTGACGATACGGGAAGCGGTGTGGCGTCTTGACGAATTTCGTGAGGGGGTTGAAGGAGGCAGAGATGCATTTGCAGTGCGTGTTGAAGCTTGATCCGGGTGCGTTCGAGTTGTTTCGGGTCTGGTCCGTGATGTGTGGACTGACGGATTGCTTAGACCACTTGAACCCGTTGTACGTGTACGAGTCCAAGATGATGTCCTCCTTTACGCGCATGGCGCAGATGCGATTGGGTGCGGAGCGCTTGATAAGAGGCGTAGATCGTTTGGATACGAAGTCTGCATCGGTCATTCAAGGGTGTGTGTGTCTTATTATAGTTAATGGCTCCCTCTGCTCAACCGCGATTGTAAACCAAGATTCGTTTTGCCTTGTGCGATCCAGTGATACCATCAGTTGTTTATGCCCGCGCTGCAGCTCGTCGTGCCAGCCATGGCTTGGCCCGGTCCGCCCCCAGTGATCCCCCACTGCCACTGCTGTCGACACCACACACACCGTCACTACCACCAACGCCACAGACAGCGAAACTCCGTTCAGCCGCTGCCTCACCCCACTTACCGACCTCATCGCCTCTCTCGACGGTCTCGCCGACACCGACGCCGACCACGCCCTCGACACGTCATTCACCAAGGGGCAGGTCGCCAACATATGCGATGCCGCGCAGTCCGAGGTATGGGCTACTGGCAGGTCCGCGAATGTTTGACCTCGCTTCCGGGTGGATCAATGATCTCGGGATCTCGCGTGGGCCGTGTGGTGGAGAGTGATAGCGTCATGATGGTGATATGTACGAAAGCGCTATCCGAGATCGAAACCATACAATTATCAATCACACCTGTGAGGAACCGGTGAAGATGGTACCAGAGCGTCTCCCCATTGAAGCTCATTTTCCCTAGAAAGGTCGTCGGCGGTTTTGGTAAAGAAGACCTCACGGGCGACGAGAGCACACAAGGATATAGGTGTCACATTTGGGGCCAATGAGTCGGCTGGGTGGTAAAGTGACAAGCGGGCAAAGAAGAGACTCTGCAATAGGTAGACGATGAGGGAATACACAAAATAGAGACTAGGGAAGCCAAGTTGTAACTTTTTTGGAATCGGAGGTGGTCACGGGGAAAGCAGCCCGAGGACAAAGGCAGTGATGTGACTATAAAAAAAAGGAGAGTTCGAAGAGAGAAGGAAAATTGAAGAAGAGGAACTACCCACTTGCGCAGAACAAGGTGAAGACGATGTAGACTTGGGCGGGGTGTGCGATGGACCCCCAGAGTGAAAAGGAAAGAAGGAAAGCATTGAAACGAGGATGGCAAATGCGGCGGCGTGATCCGTGGATATTCAGTGAGATGGGTGGCGCTAGGTCGTGTCGAAGTGCACATAATCCCTGACAAGGGAGGAAACCCATTTACCCAAGCTCGTTCTTGTTCGTCTCAAAGTTCCGCACTAACTCTATGGCTCACATGGCGGAGGGAATACATCACAAAAGCCGTGCACCAAGTTCGAGATACCTTGGCATCGAAGCAACACATATTGGGAACGAACTGTTCACGTCTATTCTCTTGCGCCAGTTCCAACTGCAGGTGACTGATGCGCGGATGTGATCAGCGGAGACGATGGTACTGGAAGGGTGTTCGACCACCTGCGCAAGTACGCAGCTAAGCGGAACGGCCTACAGGGATTGCCTAAATTCCTCCCGATGCAATTCGCCTGCCAGTCCACGTATCGTCTTTTCGACCACTTGCATGATGTTGGGCGTGTCAAACGACGCCACTCTCGATGGTACGAACGTCCGGAAGGGTGAGAACGCGGAAAGGCAAAAATTTCTGACGGAAGCTGAGTACCTCGAAGGATTGTTGAAGACATGCTACGTTCCTTGTAACGTACGTCTGGCATTCTAGAGAAGACGATGAAGGCACAGTGCGCTAGTGAAGGATGGGTTACGGGTATGAGGAAGAACACAATGCAAAATGAAGGTTTTCGTAAATACGCGCGCTGGAGCGCTTTCGATATCAGCTTACTGCTCCATTTCTTCTTGGAGGGCGGGGCCGATGGAGGAAGACGTTAAGGTTTATATTGCCAAAAACAATGGGTTTTGTGGAACTCCTGAATTAACGATGGAATGGGGTGAACAGGCCCGGGGAAGATGGAAGACGCGATTCGGAAATGGTAGGTTCAAGTTGTTTCAGATGTATGTTCACCCCTCTCTGGTTCATGGTGGTTATTATTTCGATT
>JBBPOY010000021.1:0-29257 GCA_038091675.1 Leccinum proliferum | reverse complement strand
CACCACCAGCGGAATAAGGTGGACGTGCGTCAAAACGCTCCCCCCCACCGTATCCTCCTCTGTCGCCACCATACCCTCCTCTGTCACCACCATACCCTCCTCTGTCGCCACCGTATCCACCTCTATCGCCACCGTATCCACCTCTGTCGCCACCATACCCACCTCTGTCGCCACCGTATCCACCTCTATCGCCACCGTGTCCACCTCGATCACCACCGTAGTTTCGGCCACCACCTCGGCCACCCCTGGGTTCATCATCAAGGCCGCGTCTGTCACGATCTCTAGCATCATCTCTGCGGTCCCAACCTTCATCAAAACCTCGGCCACGGCCTCTGCCTCGGCCCAAAGCTGTGACTTCGGTCCTCCCAGTCTCGACCTCCCTCAAACCTTGGCTCGCGGCTGAGGTGTCACTTACATCAACCAATGTATCGGAAGAAGCGTTGAAAAGCTTACCGTTGAGTGGCTGGACCGGTGATATCGGATTCCTCCCATGCGTATATAATATCCATCGTGCCATCTTGCAAGCCTTGATGACGTAGTCTATCGAAGGCTTCATCACAATTCTAGCTGGAGGTAAGCTAGACGGCAATTGATATAACGTGAAGCCTTACCCTCATGTCATAATACTCGACGTATCGCTGACTAGAATAAACACTGTGAGCAACCAGGAAATAAACAAGAGAAAGTGCTACACACTCTGTACGGTCCCCCACGGGCATTACAGATTTGACATCTCCGAGTTGTTGGAATTTGCGCCGAACTTCGTTGTCGTCAATTGGTTGACGGGAATCTTTCAGAGTTACTATGAGACAACCTTGGTATTGCTAACCCGGTGTTCAGAGACTGGTCGGACCACAAGGACAGTAGTGCTTACTTGGTTTTTCTCTCGATCGCTTCCGCCTTGTTTCTGATCGTCTCGTGGTAGTGAATAATGGACATCAATCTGATGTAGAGTATGGAGCTGCAAGTGCCAAAATATTGCGCGAAAGAATGAGGCTGTGCGCGCGCGATACACAAAGTTCCGGCAAAGGCGGGTCCGGGTCCGTTCGGACTCGCTGAGTGGGAGACGGTGAGGCGAGGGCACTGCGCTGTCGCCAGGAGAAGACGGAGCGTGATGATGAGGTGGTGGAAGAGGCAACGGTGATGGCGACGGTGAAGCCACCGATACGGAGATGGAGGGCGACGTCGCTCAGAAAGGGGTGGGGCAAGGGCGAGCGGGCGACGACGACGACGACGGCAGATACGAGCCACGGTGAACCGTGACGGCGGTGAGCAGGTCAGTTCCCACGCCCCTTCGTCACTCATGATGGGCCAATCACGCGTCACGCGTTTCTCGTTTGCCCGGGCCGTGGGAGCTGACTGGGACCTCCGTCCGCTTGCTCACCGATGCTGCCGACACGACGACGGACGACAACGTGGCGTCAACCACGATCCGCTGCGTCGATGCTGCGTCGACGACGCGACGCCGACACCAACGACACGATTACGGACGACTACGTGGCGTCGACCACGACTCGGACCGCGACATCGACACACCGGCGACGACGACAAACAACGTGACGTCGCACCACAATGGCATGCCACGTCGCGACAAAGACGACGGACGAAGACGACGCGCCGTCACGCTGCGTCGATTGGCACGACCATCGGCGGACGACGCGACGACAACGCGACCCCGACGCCCACCACCCTCGTCCCCGACTTCTCACCCATCCTCATCCATCCCCGTCCTCGTCCCTTCCTCCTCTCGGTCAACGTGCAGAAGCAACCACACGGCGCGCACAATTGTGTGCGTTGTGCAGTTGCTCCCGCACGCTGCTCTTGTTGTTACCAACAACGGCACAACGACGCCGCGTCGATGACGAACGACTCAGACGCGACGGAATGCCACCACGCGACGCCGACGACGCACGGCACGTCGTGTACATACTACCGAAACGGTCTCGGATACCGTACCCGTACCCATACCCGCTACTACCCGAACCCGTGCCAGGTACCTGCAACAAGAGGAGACTCGAGCATTTTTCAGACAGCTTTGTACTCTTTAGTTATAGATTTACATTCAAGTTTGTAGTACAAAATTTTGTGTCTTATTCTAAATCGCGCAGACGAACCCTCAATCGCGCGCGCGCGATCGGCTAAATTGCTGTGTATCGCGCGCGCACAGCCTGAGTCATTCTTTCGCGCAATATTTTGGCACTTGCAGCTCCATAGTAGAGGACGTCTTCTGTCAAACCCAAAGCCATACTTGGAATTTGAAGAGGCACCCACAGGTCGACCGCTGATCTCGGAACCTTGCAAGCGCTCTCGGGCTCTCTCGGCAGCCCTTAGATCGTACTTCACAAGGGATTTCTCAGCATATTACAAGATGCCATCCCAAGTAACTTACATATGTAACAAAGACCATGCCGCGTGTAGCGATCAAATCGAAAAAGGTCTTAATTTCCCCATGTTCTTCGAATGAACGGCAGACATCATCACTATTGGTTTCATACTGAAAATCAGAGTATCAGCACGAGAATGAACGATCAATGCAAACTTCAAATGACTTGCCTTGATGTTCCGGATAAAAAGTGTCCGACAAGGTCGCTCGCGCTGTATGCGTTCTTCAATAATGGAATCATGAACTTTGTCATCACGTTCGTGGCGGACGGTCCTTCGAGTTCGGCCAAAACCTCCATCGTCAAGTTGGCATCGGCGACTTCTAACAGGGGTTGACACGGGTGAGATCAACTTGAAGGCTTCGGAAGGCAGAAGACCAAGGCGAGGCAGAATAAAGCACGTAGCGCATCAAGTCGCATAGAATGAACAAAGAAAGTTTCTGGGGAACTCAAAGCGCCATCGCATCGCCCAGGTCATAACAAAATGAATGGATGACAATAATCTGGCAAACTCATTTCCCGATGCTTCGTTGAGATATCCAACTTCACCGCTTTCGCTAATCGATAGCTCAAAGCTTGCAACGAAAGCTCTTAACGTCTGCTGGGCCGCCAGCGAAAAATAATGCGGGGCTGCCTGTTTACCCCGCCTTAACCGCAGCTCAACTGATGCGACGACATATGACAACTGCCTATATTCGCACTGTATGTCACGGTTCAGTCTCAATTTCAAGCGCACCTTCGAGATTGCCGTAGCCCTGAGAGTAGCCATCCGACGCGCTCTGGGTAGTATACTGAGCAGAGGGAGTTGACCCTGCATAACTACCACTCCCATTTTGATAGAAATTGTCTTGGGAGCCCGTATCGTAGCTATTGTATGGGCTGACTTCGACTTGATGTTGACTTTGATCATAGGAACCGGAGCCGGAGGGACTGACGACGATACATGACACACCGACGACGGGCCACAATGGGACGACAACGACGACGGGCGGGTACTTGATGGGTACCGTGGGTTTCAAGTTCAACCCGGGCTGTTCATTCGATTGAATGCCGTATCATTACTATTTACAAAATCATAACTTAGGCTACCACTGGTAATCCTACATCCCGAACTGGAATCCAGGTAAGGTCCAGCCGCCGCTACTAGTAGTGGCTTCCGAGTCGTTGCCGTAATTGATGTCTGTGGTGAACTGCGAGTCCGAGGGTGGAAGTCCACCGCCGGAAAAGAAATCCTGCGGGTGGATCTGCGCCGGCGGGTGGGTGTTGCATGGGAAAGATTCTCTAAATTCCTCCACCGAAGGTAGATAGAACTTGTTGCTCATTGTGTCAAACTTCGGCTGGTAGTCATCATCATCGAGAACCTCGCTGTTGCGGATGTAAGGACTCGGGGCATACTTGAGAGATCGTCAGAAAAACTTACAGTCCCCGTTGATGGAGATCCAACAGAAGCTGTCGGAATTTACTCTGGACCGATTGCTCCCCGAAATACAGCAATTGTTTCATCGCGCCGGCGATCGCTTGTTGCTTGTCGCGATGGTACTTTTTGGAGAAACGGATCGATCGCGGTTGTGAGGTTGGTTTCGAGCTCGGCTCCACTGCGCCTGTCGTGCGGCGAAGGCCATATGTTAACTGTGTGATGATTCAGCGATGATAAAAAAATAAGACTCCTTAGTACGTACGGCACAGGCAGAAGTCGCCAGCATTTGAAGTGGTGTCGTGTTCCACAGCCGAGCGAGATCCTGGCGGCGGGTTAAGGGTGAATACGTGCTTTTGTACCAAAAGTCGACGTGATAGTCGCAGAAGATCGGATTTGCGAAGAAACTGAATCCCTAGGGTAAAGATAAATTACACTGATTAGAGGTAAAATTAACACACGAAACTTACCTTTTGTGCGTCATTGAGATGCAGGAAATAGTTCTTCCAGTTGTCGGGATCGAGTATGGATTCGCGGTAGCGCGCGACTTCGCTCTTCCTAACCTGCTCCTCGAGAAGACCATCCGGATCGACGATGTCCGCTAGGCAGAACGAATCGGCGGATTTCTCAGCGGCTTGTGCGAGTTTGCTCCGAAGAGTCTGTAGTTGCTCTCCAAGCTACGAAATTATTCAGTGAGGTGCATACTCGTTAGAATCACTAGTAGACTCTCACCAATCGGAGGATATCTGCGTCCCATCTACTCTCTAGATATTTAAATAGTCGTACTATGTCAGCAGTAGCTCATCTAAAGATTGAATTCACCAACCGTGCTGAGACTTGGCACAGGCCTGACTGAAACAGGCCTCTGCGCACTGGTCGAAGTCGGGTGAATCCCACCCAATCGTTTGGAGAATTTCAACGACCAGAAGGTCGTACGCTTGATTGAAATTGTTTCTGTCGCGCGCATCGAGGTCTTTCTTGCGGAGAGTGGCACTGTCCGAAGATCGACCGAAGTCTCCAGCCTGAGTACTATTGCTCTGAAGCGAGGAGCTGGTGCGCTTGCTGCGGGCCTTCGCACTGCGACGCTTCGACCGTGCAGGACCAGACGAAGACTCGACTTGAAGGGTTGCTGAATCGTTGATAGGGATGGGGTGGTAGAGTAAATTGGACGGCCCGGCGCCGGGATCATAGAACCCGATGGATGCATCAGGTGGCAGCAGCTGGAAAGGAAGGTGAAGGTTAGAGGGGACTACGAATTAGAAATATTCGTAGTACTTACCCGACCACTGCCAGTGGAATGTCCAAAAAAATCCGATGCGCCGACCGTGACACTGCCGGTGGCAGCGACGCCCTGAGCTCTAGAAACAAGAGTGTCAGACTCGTAAATTGAGATATTATCGGACATTAGTACGAGTCGGGGATCCGAGTCTTGCCCACTGGTATGTTCGCATTTTGTAGACTCAGGCTCCAGCGCAGCCTCATATGACTAGTGGAGATACTGATGCGCGATTACGTGCATGTAAAAATACCTGCAGACAAGCAGAGGCCAGCGTGTTAAAATTTTCGCGATCGTGGCCCGCAAAAGTGGATACTAATTACGTGCACTGGCAAGCACACTGGCAACGAGTCAGCGTCTACTCGGCAAGATTCTAGGAAACCCTCAGTCCAATAGCCGCCGCTTTCGAGGTCGCCGCTGCCGTAACTCTTCGATGAGTCTTCCTATTAATTAAATGATCCATTGGTCACAAAGTGACCCGAATTTCAGGTCGGTCCATCCCGACGGCATCTCCCGGAATTGATCTAATCACCGCCTCTCTAGCGATGCTGCGCTCTGCAAAGCGCGTCCCGACCTCTGCGACGGTCACAGCGCCCGCGCCCGCCACCCGCCATCAGCTTCCATACCTCGACGTCGTGCGGCGACCATCGTGCGCTCTCGTTCTGTCGAGAACGCGCGATGGCCGCTGCATGCACGCTCGGATGTGCTTGCCCTCCTCATTCCTCGTCCTCATGCACGAGTCGACGAGTCGACCACACGACAACGTGGCGCAACGCCAACACGAAGTGACGTCGACAACGACGCGTCATCCGCCCCTCTCCCTCCCTCTCCCTCTCCCTCCCTACTATGCACGACCCAGATCGAGCCTGGTCTAATGCGACGACGCGACGACGGTGCAACACGACTGACGACACAACCACGCCACGACTCGCCAACGGCTCGGCCGACTCATGGAAACGACAAAGACGGTCGCTCGCCCTGTCTGCCCTG
Organism: Leccinum proliferum; assembly: GCA_038091675.1. Classification (NCBI taxonomy): domain Eukaryota; kingdom Fungi; phylum Basidiomycota; class Agaricomycetes; order Boletales; family Boletaceae; genus Leccinum; species Leccinum proliferum. The sequence continues at coordinate 23,196 of JBBPOY010000021.1, read as the reverse complement.
CCCCATTCCCATTCCAATCCTCATCCCCCAGCGTGCAGAAGCGATCACACAACGCACACGATCGTGCGGGTTGTGCAGTCGCTGCTGCACAGTGCACGGTTCTATTGCTGTCGTTCCGCCATCGCCATCGCCCCGAGTCGCCCTCAGCCTCGCCCTTTCTGCCCCCACCCCATCCCATCCTAGCAGCATGCAGATGCGATTATGCAATGCCGCACACGTAGAGATATCGGATATCATACCCGAGCGGGTTACCCGCATCCGTGCCATACCCTATGCTCGCACCTGCTAGTAGATACATTAGATTATTTTATATTCATATTTATTTTGAGTTACATGTTGCATCATAAAAACTCGAAGCGTGTGACATCATAAGGAACACAAATATTTCCATATATGGTCTGACATACGTGGGTAAATCTCCTATTCATCTCCTATCGCTCCGAATACAGTACAGCTTCCACAGCGCTCTAATAGCGCTTGTAAATAGCAGACGTATTTACCATGTCCTAGATGCTATTTAGACAGTGTGCCTCGCTAATTTATTTATGTAGACTGCGAGAATGCGAACTGGTCACAATGCAGATTCGGATTCATGCATGCGGCTGCCAGTGACTGAGTAGAATTGGTAGACGGGTAGAATGGACAGGGCAGAGCGGGTAGAGTGCGCAGACGGGCAGACGGTACCGTAAATTTGGCAGATAAGCAGAGTGGTAGATCTGAGCAGACGCGCAGACGCGCAGACACGCAGACACGCAGACACGCAGACACGCAGAAGTTCTACTTTGGGAACGAGTTCATTTCATTTCAAGTTATGTAAATTTTCGTCATCAGTGCTCACATGTGCACACGTGAAGCGAATGACTCTTCGAACGTCAACGAAGATTCCGTGACTGGAAGAGGGGCGTGGAGGAGATAAACGAGCACATGTTAACTAACAAATCTCAGAACTGTGAAAACAAGCAGCAATATACTTGTAGAAGCCCGAAGCGTCATTGCAATGCGACTCGGAGTAACGTGAGAGCAACTTTAATAGCTGGGATAAAATTAGAGCATGCTGATGTGGTTTACAGAAAGACTTCAAGCAAGAGCGCGAAACTCTAAGACTTGAGTTGATTATCGACACAGGCTGTCCAAGCTTCGCCCTGAGCTCAGATCTGAATTAGGTGGACCAACCTGTGGTATTTGGAGTATGTATATGAATTATTCCGATGGCCGCATCACCGTTATCCCTTCGTAATCATGTCCTCCCATCACGGTGTCTCTGTTACATGCCTGTCGTCGCCTCCCGTCCATTCTGAAACTCTCGACTCGTCGTTCACCATTCCGAGTCCAAACCGAGCCTGTACTAGCAATCCACAAACCTCCGTCGCTTTCAAGAGAAAACGACGTCTTGAGTCAAGCATACCCGGACCCAGCGGAGAGGGAATTATTCGCCTTCCCAAGAGACAGAAAGTGTTAAAGACGTCCGTAAGTGCTCTGAGCTAATCGAATATCTTCTAGTACTGTACTCATTTTGAGCCTACTATCCCAAGTTTAACCCTGATCAAACCAATGAAATGCGAAATTATATGACTACGCAAATGCTCCAGCTTGCTCGGATAAGTCGGGATGTTCACACTGCAAAAATTCAATACCACCGCCTCCGAATGAAGGAACTAGATATGATGAAGAGTATCGTGCACGACGAGTTGGAAGGCACCCAGGGATCCCTTAGTCTGACGGAGCGTCAGATCGGCCAGATCCGTCAAGAACTGTGTGGCGGTTCGGGGGTGAATCGGGTGACGACGTGCGGAAACATGCGAGGACAGTGGAGCTCTCTCTTTCAAAATGCACCCTCTCGTGCTAGTTGTACCAGTGATGAGTTCTCTAGCTCAGACTCCGAATCGTGTAGTGACGGCCCTCCGAGTCGTCCATTCGCGTAGTACTGTTGACACTTTTCTTCCAAATCCCATTTCAAAATGTACGAATCCAAGATTTTATGTACGAGTTATGTATGGTTTTTTAGAATCAGTGACTCGGAATTTATGAATCCGAGTCTTTGCGGGGGCACTTGAAGGATACTCTTGTTGGAAACAAATAAACTAGAGTAGAAGCCGTTCTTTGGACGTCGCTCCGTGTGCTACGAGGAGAGGGTGGGAGTGAGTTGAGAGTGGGCGTGAGTTGAGAGTGGGCGGGCGAAGCGCAAAGCGCTTTCCGGCCCGGGACGGGAGCCCGAGTTGGCGGGTATGGTGAGCTGCTCCCCAAAAGGTAGGAGTGACCGACGACGCAGAAAGCAAAGCGGCATACCCGGCAAGTAGGAGGAGGGAGAGGATGTGACAGGCGTGGTGCCCATGCACTCGTGCGCGGCAGCCCCGACGGTCACAACTTACCAGTTAGGGAGCGCGGGTAGCGCCCCGGTGTTGGGTGCACAGCAGCCTCGACCTGAGAACATCAGGGAGGGGGGGGGGAGGGAGGAGCACGGAGCTGGGCACTGATGGCTCGCCAGCTGGCTAGGCAGACACCTGACCGGACATGGTATCGAAGAGCGTGCAAAAGCTGCTTCCCCTCCGAAGGTCGACAACGGAAGTTTCAACCAGCATCAAGTTGTCCGTTTGCAATGCCCTTGCAACGAGCACAAGGAATTCCCCCTCAACCAATATACCTATTCGTTATCGACTCTGTCCGACTTCGGTTGCCAGTGGTGATCGTGCGGTGGGCCGCCGGTGGTATGGAAATACAACATGACACATCGCCTCAATACCGTCCACACTGAGCGGAATATCATGCAGCTCTCCCGCAAGACCTCCTCGAGTTTATGACACATTGACAACTTCTGATAGGTAAGTTTCATCTGTCCCCCCATTTCAATGCTACTACAACCTTCAATTACGCGGTTGCGACTGATACGGTTCCGCTACGAACTCTCTCTTTGCGCTTAACGCCTACACTCGGTTCCTTCTACATCGTGCGGTATAGCACGCGCTCAAAATCCAATGTTGATCTAGTCACGGAGACACTTGTCGAGTTTGGTGCGATCAAACCCCAAGGGCACCGTATCACCGTTTGGCGTGAGGACTATGTGTGGCTGCGTCCCATTTCAGGTCTTCCTACTTTGAAACCGCTGCTACTAGTTCATGAGTCCAGGTATCAGCCCCGTAATACTGACTCACTGACAGTGCGGTGATAACTAGCCGGTACTAATAGTCACGTGAACGTGAATATATAATTCAAACAGCCTCACTTTTTTATTTGGGTCAGGAACTGCCGATGTTTCCGAGTTCCAATCAAACGTGCGTATGCGGCCGCCTTTTCGACAATGCCGGGGCCTTCACCAGGCATAAGAAAGGCTGCCAAAAGGGCAAGAAACGCTTGGCAAATGCACTCAAACAGGCGAAAGAGGTGTATCATGCAAAGAAGCGCCGTGTTCAAACTGACTTGTCGGTGGATGACTTATCAGCGCCTCTGAACTCAAACCCGGTTCAAGCTGATGATGGTACGCAATCTTGGTTACCGACTCGGACGATGGCTCACATTTTCGTGTCCAGACTTAGCAAACTCACTGGCTACAACACAGGTTACGCAACTTGCAGTGACCCCGGCAACAACTGAGACTAAGTTCGGAGCCACGTGCGCTTCAGAGCCCGAGTTCGACAAGGTGTGTGACACCTACATGTTACGCTTTTCTCTATCAGGAATACAGCCGTCTAACATTAATTGGTGTAGGGTGATCACTCGTTACCCCTGTCTCTCCGTAGGAGCCGGCGGGTCAACCGTCAGCTTCCGAAACGATTTCGGGATATTCTCCCAGAGCCACCTTTGCCTCTGCCTCCACAAGATACACTGGCAACAGCCACACCCGAAGCAAACGTGGTCAACTCAAACCCTTATCAATCCACCATCACTGAAGGTCCATTGGCCTCGCCAACATCATCTAATTTGGCCCACCAAGTTGTCCAAGCTCCCTCAAGGCGACGACATTTCATTTTGGTCACACAAGTGAATTCTTTCGGCTTGTTCCGTACATACGACGAGGCTCCGATTCCGGTTGACGATCCTGAAGATCAAAGTGGTGCTGATCCACGTCCAGAACTTGGAGTAGGAGGAGTTCGAGTCGGAGCGATTACGTCCCAGTCAACCAATCTGGAAAATCCATACCATCCCTACCCGAACGAGATTTCGTGGCGCATAGGTGATTGGTATTGGAATCATGGTGTCCAAAAGTCCAAGAGTGGCTTCGACCGGCTCATCGAGATCATCGGCAATCCGCATTTTCGGTCCGAGGACTTATGCCATACTAATTGGACTGCCATCAACCGCGAATTAGGCTGCTCTCGCGTCTGTGGCACCCCTCACACGCTGCCTTCGGCTTCCGAGGCTGACTCGCAAGAGTGGTTACCTGAAGACGATGGCTGGATACAGAGAACCATCACGATCTCCGTTCCTTTTTCCCGGCGCTCACTACATCCCGGACCCAGAGACTACACCGTTTCTAGCTTCCATCGCCGGTCTCTTCTCTCAATAGTTCGTGATAAGCTCTCGGACGCTTCACGATGCAGATCTTTTCAGTTCGATCCTTACATTCTGCGGTGGAAACGTCCATCCACGGCTGAGGACATAGGCGTATATGGTGAACTCTTCTGTTCTGAAGCTTTCGTCACAGCACACTGCCAATTGCAGGACGCGGCCCCAGAGCTCACTGGCGGCTGCACTTTACCTCGACGAATAGTGGCACTGATGTTTTGGTCAGATTCCACACAGCTAACATCTTTTGGGGATGCAAAACTCTGGCCTCTCTACGTCTATTTCGGAAACGAGTCTAAATATCAGCGGTGTGCTCCAAGTGCGAACCTTTGTTCGCATGTAGCGTATTTTCAGACAGTACGTATCCATACCTCGTGGAGATTCATATCTAACTTGGTTTCCAAATCCAGCTGCCTGACGAATTCAAAGATTTCGTAATGGAACATACCGGAGGAGATAAGCTGCCTAATGACCCTTTTTTTACTCATTGTCGCAGAGAGTTGTTTCACGCGCAGTGGAAAGATATATTGGACGACGAATTTATCCAAGCCTATGAGCACGGTATACCGTTTGTATGCGGGGATGGTATCAAGAGGCGACTCTTTCCTCGGATCTTTACATACTCCGCGGATTACCCTGAAAAGTATATTTCATTTAACTCGTTGAATCTATAGCTGACCTGACATATAGGGTACTTATAGCAAACATTCGGAACCTCGGTGGATGCCCGTGTCCACGATGTCTCATCCCTAAGGACAAAGTGCAAGACGTAGCCACTGAAAACGACATGATTCAACGTCGTGACTTATCTCGGCACGACACAGCAGAAAGGGCGTTGAAGATCTCTTCCGCGCGCGAGCTAATTTATGAGGAGCAGTATCTTGTTGACACCCCCCAGGTGGAAGCGCTTCTTAAGCCGCAATCTCTGGTACCGACTCTGGTACGTGTTCTCGAGCTGCGGAATGAAGTCAATTATCTTGAATTATCGTCCAGAACGCCTTTTCAGAAAGACTTGGTTGGACTGGATTTGATTTTTTTCTCATGCTAGTTGTGGACTTGTTGCATGAGTTCGAGCTCGGCGTTTGGAAAGCCGTTTTCATCCACTTGCTTCGCATGGTGGATAGTTTAAAGGGTTCTGTACTGGCGGAACTTGATCACCGGTGAGAAGTTTCATGTCCACTGATGAGTGCCCTAACAAAGTGACTACGCGAAGGTTTCGTCATGTTCCAACGTTTGGCTGCGACACAATTCGGCGTTTCCGTAAAAATGTGTCGGAGATGAAGAGGTTCGCAGCCCGAGATTTCGAAGATGTACTACAGGTTAGTACTTTGTCTCGCTTACTACCATCACCTCTCTTGTTTACGGAAATTGTCGACAGTGTTCCATTCCAGTTTTTGCGGGATTGCTGCCCAATCCCTATGACACACAAGTGCTACGTTTGCTATTTATCCTCTGCCATTGGCACAGTCTCGCTAAACTCCGCCTCCACACTGACGAAACACTGCATCTTTTAGAAATCGTGACGAAGGACTTGGGCGATTGTGTTCGCGATTTTGCCGCCAACACTTGTCCGAGCTTTCCAACAAAAGAGTTGCGTCGTGAATCTGAAGCTCGATCGCGACGCCAGGCACAACAAAATCAAGGTGGATCAAAGCAGATAACGTCGAATGCACAGACACGACAACGCAAAACACTCAACCTTCAAACTTACAAGCTGCATGCCTTGGCTGATTACCCATCGCAGATCAGAATGTATGGAACAACCGACTCGTATTCCACTCAATCTGTACGTGCTCCATCTTTCAGGTTTGTCGCAGCATGTATACACCTTCATGCAGGGAGAACTTGAGCACCGTACCAGCAAAGGTCGCTTTATCAGAACCAACCGAAAAGATTTCATACCCCAGCTGGTTTCCATAGAGCGGCGACAAGCTCGCATCCGGTGCATCCGTATGAGACGTGATGCGCTTAATCTGACAGATCCAGTACCGAATGAACCCGATGAACACCACCTCATCGGTCGCTCTCAAAATTTTCCAGAGGATCTTACCAGATTCGTGCAAGCTAACATAGGAGATCCGGCTACTACGGTTAGTTTTCAATGGTCCTTCGATTTTGGCTCGAGGGAATAACGTGACCCAGAATTTTGTTTTGGAGCTCAAAGCTCATATTCTTCCCCGCATCGCCGTCATCCACCAAGGGGGGACTTCTGGCAGTGACGTAGCGCTTTCAGAAGTCGATGACGCCCTCCGTTTATTCCAACTAAACCACGTACTGTTCAACGCAAACAAAATCTATCGTCATCGATTACTTCGTGTCAACTACACCACGTACGACATCCAACGGGATTTCGACACCATCAATCCCCACACTGACCATCGCGACATTATGCTCTTGTCTGAGCGAGATGGTAGTGGTCACCCGTTCAGCTATGCACGGGTGCTAGGGATTTTCCACGCCAATATTCTATATACTGGACCAGGAACGAAGGACCTTCGGCCACGTCGAATCGAATTTCTGTGGGTAAGGTGGTTTGAAGTCCTACAGGATCGTACAACGGCATTAGGATGGGAGCAGCAAATCCTGGATGCTGTCAGATTTTTGCCCATGGCTGATGAACATGCGTTTGGTTTTGTCGATCCCGCGGATGTGCTCAGGGGTTGCCACATAATTCCTGCTTTTGCGAATGGTCGACTACATCCCGATGGGGTTGGGATCTCTCGTTGTGCAGGTGATGCAGACGATTGGAAGTGCTATCATGTTAATCGGTAGGTCTTGGTCTTGATTACACAATTCGATCCACTAAATACACCTAGCTTCGTTGACCGTGACATGACCATGCGCTATCACTGGGGGCTCGGCATAGGACATGTATATTCGCACCATGATCACCCAGTATCGTTGTCGGGGGTTCATTCAGACTCGCCGGGCACCACTTCTGGATCGTCGCAGCAATCACATTCAAGCAGAAACACGGGAGACCACACCAACCGTGTTGAAGGCGGGGGCGATGACTCAGGACACCCTTCTGATCCCGAGTTGGAACTTGGACAGGTAGAGTCTGAGACACTGACTGAGAGCACAGCTGGTTCTGACTTAGACGAGTCCGAGTCTGAGTCTACCATGGGAGATTATGCCGATATTGATGGATGGAATGATTTGGACTTGGATGTTTTTGATGGATACAAATTTTAATTTCGAGTTACGCTTTTCTTAGTCTCCCGTAGGCAGACCCTTCGTAGCCAGGAAGACAGTCGTTCCTTCTTTTAGGGTCTGCTTTCGTTAATTGGCTGCGCTTTCGTTAATTGGCTGCCATTTCGTTCCAAAAATCGGGACTTACCGTGGAATTGCATCTGTCCTTTCCCAATCCCTCTCCAATTTTTCGCAGTATGTGAATGACTCCTTGATCTCCGATCGCTGTCTCTCGTTTCTGCTCGACTTCCACTCCCTGGACTCGTTCCCGCCTCACTGGTTTCGCCCGTCTCGCGGCAGCCCAATCCGACTCGGGCCTTCACATTTATCGTGTTCGTTCACTTCCACCAAGTCCATCGTATACCATTGTGTATGCATTGTTGAACGACCCAGGTCGCGGACACAATCCTCCTCCAGCAAACCACCGCCTGCGCCTGGCCCGACCCCGCTTCCATTCTTCGGAAACCTGCTCAACATCAACAAGGGCAAACCTTTTCCCGTCATATACAGAGTGGTCCACGCAGTATGTATGTTAGCCAATGTTCTCTGCCGCGGACCTGTGCGTTACTCATTGCCTTGTTTCTCACACTCTCTCGCTTCCTCTTTCTCTACTTCTTTTCTTTTTCGGGTGGTGCAGCGAAGCTTCTTCGTTCTCGTCCGATTTCTAGTCTGGATATCCCAAGTGTCCGCCCAAGGAAGAAGATACACCGATCAGTGTAAGTTGTCATATTTTTTGCCGTCTGCTCGTCTGACGTGCCATTAGATGCTGGGCGGTGGTCACCAGCTCGAAGCAGAGCGGCGCAAGAACATCTTTTCCAACCCCCCGGAGACGGTCTTTAAACGCATCAAGAACGCTCACCCGGATCACGAGTCTCCCAAACTCTTAATGCTCTGCTTTCGAAGACTTCGCATGCGTCGCGGTCATCCCGCCTACGAGTTCTCATGCTCCCACATACTCGGTCCCAGGCTCATCTTTTAACATGCATGTTGCGACGAAACTGATGGATCCGCTTCAAGTATATGTCGTAGATCCCGAGACGTCATCGGTGGATTCGTCCTCTCTGTGGGATGACGAGCAAGGGATCATCACGCTCCGAAGATACTACGCTCTCCGGGATGAGAGGGAGAACACGGTTACGGAAAGTAAGCGTACGTGGCTGGATACTGCATTTTCTGTTCTTCAATGTGAGCCGTCCACTCGTCATTCTTTCTCTGGTCTTGACAACGTTCACTCCGCTAGCTTTCGAACCTCCGCAACATTGCAAGCGGTGTTAGAGCATTCGTTGCAGAACTAACGGACCTCTTTCATCTGAACTTTGACCTCGGCGGGCGCAATCGCGTGTCAACAATCGGCCCTCATACCCTGGAACCGACAAGACTTCGTTCACATCTTCTCCCAGCATGGAACATTTGCGGGTTGCGGTAACTGTGTCTCTCATTACGTCCAACGATGATAATGTACCCCGTCACACCTCGTCGCTCTCCAACGCACTGCAGCAAATCACGATTAATCCCAACGTACCGTCGACAATGTCTGCGGATGCCAAGAAGTGCATCATCTCTCCAAAACAAGCCTGAGCGTGTTTTTAGATTGCTACCCCGGCCTCGTCTTGGATCGCTAGCATGATGTACGACGTCGGGATGGGCGAAGAAGAGCATCGGTCGAACTAATATAGAGAATGAGGGGAACAACACGAGCATCAGAGCCCTGCCTTCGGTGAACGTCTCACAAAGGACCATCGCGACGTGAGGATTTCTCTCTGCGACTCGGACGATCGTATGAACTAATGAATGTGTACAGGCCTGTAGACGGTTTGCTCCTAAATCGATCGAGGCCAAAAGGGCATCCGACGCCGGCGGCGGTGAGGCCCTTCCGTGTGTGAACATATCATGATTGTATCATGCTATCATCTCTTTTGTGTCGTCATCCACTCTATGTACCTATGCCCACTGGATTTTTTCCCCTTGTGCTCTATCCTTTTTGTTCCAATTGTTTTTTATCCAGCACGTAGGGTGAAAGAGAAGTCGAGGAGAATCGAATTGTGTCTATTACTTGCCATATGGTGGCGTCTGAGATTTGAGATCTGATGTGTGACTATTGCGATAAGCATCATGAGGTCATGGTGAAGTGCCAGTCGGGCTCCTTTCGCCCCTCATTGAGTCTAGATATTCACACTCCAATTTCAAGTTCATCGCCAACTCAAACTCCCCTGCGGTCAGATCCACCCGAGATGTAGTAGGCACGCCGCGACCGCTTCCTCTCGAATAAAATACTTGCACAGTTATCATTACGAATACAATTGACAGACACGGGCAACTACAGGTTCAAATGTCCTTGGAGCGGTCGGGTTGTCGGGCTAATTTGCCTGTCTGTTCCCGCTTCCGCTCGTGAAATCGTGCGCCTTGTACAGGCTGAGTCACTCGGAGTGCCGCCTACTAGTTCAACGGGAACGGCCAAAGGGTGGCATTCAAACTAATTGAACCAGCGTACAAATCCTCCGGGCCTAAAGCTTGAAGTAGTCTCCCGTAGGCAGACCCTTAGTAGGCAGGAAGACAGTCGTTCCTTCTACGCTTTTCTGACGTGACTCTTACTAAGTACTGGCATTGACATGTAGTACTCGGAATTTGATACAAAAGACACTGCGAGACGGCTACTACTACTACCCGCCGGGGGTCGAGTCATAATAATTCTGGTTGTACCTGCCAATAGGTGATGATGTAAAAAAACCTTCAACTTTCAGTCATTAGACTCATTACCGTCCGCACATCGAAGTCTTTCTATCCCACCTCCAGGCCTTTTTGGACCCACATATCGCTTCCAAGCACAAAAACAGTTTGGCAGTCTTTGGCACGCTGCCGACAAGAGATAGATGGTCTCGGATGAGATTTTTTAGCCGTGAATTCTGCTCACTTTTGATTTGGCGGCAACGTTATGCGGCTCTATTCTTCGACGGAAACGCTGGCACCGGTCGACGATGCCCCTCCCCTAGGCCCAAATTCGAACCCACCCTTTAGGACTGGTCGACACCACGGTCCTCCAGCGGATCAGATGCGTGATGGATCATGAACGTACGCTCCATCTTTTTTGCCGTCCGAAACAGATGCACTACAAGAATAACATTTTAGCACGGTGACACCTTGCGCACTGGTCGGTGCACTGACCAAGGCTCTGTATTGTACGTCTTATTTTGTCTTCCGGCAACACCTGGCTCCCCTTCGCCAAAGAGCGTGTCATCTAATTCATCTCGCCTTTCTTGCAGACACTGGCAAGCGACTCACGCATCCATCCACTACCGCTTTCACCACCACCACCGCAATGAATGTGGAGGACCCTACGTCCTCCCAAATTCGCACATACTCTGATCGTCTGTATCCCCCAACTTGTCGACCTCTTACATCCCGATTGCAAGCTCGATCTTTTCGGCGCAACAACTGGTCTGTTCCTTTTTATCCTTTCCTCAACTAGACGTGAACTGAGGGACGTTTGTTTCCTTTTAGAAAGTGACCCTGGACGTGTGCAAGTTATATGGACCCAGACAGGGTCTTCCTTCAGCAAGCCGCACATCTGACTCAATGGGACGTACCACATTTATCGCGCACACCCTGACACACTGCTCCAGTATCTCATCGTACGACGTACGTACTGTCGCTCGCCTCGAGTCGGGGGGTGAATCCATTAGTTCTTTCCCTGCCGTTGATTAGTAAAGTCATTCAAGTTACCATTCCAACGCAACACTCGTCAATGGAACAGTTACAGTGTGATACGCAACGTCGCTCAAACTGGCACCATCATTGACCAAGTTCAAGTTAGTCAACATGAAATCTACTGCTATAAATTCTTATCACATGATCATACGACGTTGTTAGTCTGTGCACTCGTCTCCCAAGCCTCCTGCAAGTGGGGCATCATTATCGCGAAGCTGCGCCAAGATGAAACAAAACGAAGTGCTCGACTGGTCCTCACCCAACCTAGAGCTGCCCGTCTCTCAGATCAAGCGGCTCCTCGACGACTATCCCCAACTCCGTGTTCTTAACTGTCCTGGAGTGCTTTGGCCCGTGCCAGGAACCGAGAAGGTCACTATTCCACGTTCGGTCAACTCCCACTCCCACTCTCACTCTCAACTATGTTCCACCACCCAGTCCCTTGCCAGCACTACAAGAGCTTGTCCTTGACTTCTCCGGAGGTCTTGGCAGCCCCGTATTCACGCGGTCCGATCACGGCTTGGCCCTGATAGTTTTATGATTGGTAAGGCGAAGTCAGAAATAATTGATGACACCTTGGTACTGACGTTTGTCGGGAGAATTCAGCTCGATTTCATGCAGAGGAAAATATAATATCAGCAACACGTTTGGACAGGCATTGTAGTTGGTGTGTTCATCTGGTCCTACTGTTTCTGCTGAAATCAATAGAGGCTGTTTTGCTTGGTATCACACATTATGCAGCTTCTATTACTGTTTCACAGTGAGCCCTTACGCCACCTCGAGGGCCTTGAATATTGGATTGATGGATCATTTGTAGTGTCTGTCCATCAACGTCTCTCGTTCTACGATCTCTGATCGCCATCAGAACAGCTTGGGTCAAATGTCACCTCTACTCAATAGAAACACAGGAAACTTATTGACAACTTTCGCGGGCTCGTCCAAGTCTTTTCGGCGTACTCTGCATACCTATTCGTCTCGGCACTCGTCGGTGGCTCCAAGCCGCTCTGACTGGTAAATGCTCCGAACATAGCACGAAACTGCAGTCCGGAGAACACACCGACGACATTTCGTAACGCGACCTGCCAGTTGATACCGTAGGTAAGTAGTTGAAGCTTTCTGTTATGTTCATTCGAGCTGGAAGGATGTCGCGATACCCAGAATTGCCTTCTAACCTGAATATACATACTCACTAGGTTTCCAGGAATCCACAGCCTGACTTGCAGGCCATGGACCGTGCTCACCGCATCGGACAAACAAAGCAAGTGTATGTGTTCCGCTTCATTGCGGAAGGCAGCGTCGAGGAACGCATGCTCGAGTGTGCTGCGCAAAAGCTTCGTCTCGACTCTCGACCAATTAGTCATCCAACAAGGCAGATAGCAACAAGCCAAAGGCAAGTGTCGTTAAAGCTGATTCAGATGACACTGATCTCATGTGTTACGGAACCCAGCCGCGAGCAAAGACGAATTTCTTGACATGATTACTCATGGCGCGGAAAAGCTCACCACCTCTGCCGACGAGTGAGTGCCAATTCAACCATATCACAGCAGTGTCATTAGAAATTTCGTTACTAGTATGCTTATCAATGGCGACATCGAAGCCATCATTCAGCGTGGCGAGGAGCGCACAGCCGAGCTCAGTAGCAAATATGAAGGGCTGAACCTCGAAGATCTCAGTAACTTCAGGACGGATAGTTCGTTACAGCAATGGGAGGGCGAAGACTTCCAGAGTGGTGGACGCAAGGCACTCAACTTGAATATGCTTTCGCTCTCGAAGCGGGAGAGGAAGACGAATTATTCGGTAGACAGTTACTTCAAGGATACCTTGCGCGCTGGACCCTCAAAGACAGAGAAGGCGCCCAAGCTGCCACGTGCGCCGAAACAGATACAGATGTGAGTTTATTTCAGAGCCGTGCGCCATCCTGTTAATATTCGTTTCTCAGTCAAGATTTTCAATTTTTCGATCTCGCTCTCGCGGGCTGCAAGAAAGAGAAGTGGCCGTGTTCAAGGTATGTGTCAAGAGCTGAAGGTGGAACGAGTTAGCACCGAAGAGTGCGGCAAATGGACTGAGGAAGGACTGAGACTCACTTAAGAGCGAAAGAGATGTTTGCTGAGGTCAATACAGGTAGACCCATGGTCCTTTTATCCTGTTCCCAATGGCCAACTTAGTAACGCTGAATTCCGCCATCTGACACCGACCTTCTGACGGAGTCCATCAGGGTTGGCTGAGTTCCTTTCGACAATGTATCCTGAAGAGTGAGAGATGTGAGGAATGGTCATTTAATCTTACCTGTTTTATCTGGACTGCCCGGCGAACTGGAAGTGACTCAATCCGATAGTTCGGCAGCTTTGGCACTTGGATGAATTTTGCGCAACTAGTTTACAGGGGGGTTATTTTATTAATCTTCTAGTTAGTGCTCAAGCAACCGCCGGATCAAAGTGAAAAAATGCGACAGACGGGTGAGATCTAGAACAATATGCTGCCAACACTATAGGGAATGCGGGGAATGCAACGCTGCAGATGTTACTTACCACGTCAAGATCATGTGCACATGTGAAGTCCGATCTGCAAGCGAACCGAATGGAAGTAATCGTATTACTCCTTTCTAATACGTATTGTCGAGTGAGAGACAGGAGAAATGATACCGTGACCTCTTTTATCTAGACTGCCCGGGCCCGGATCAGTTAATCAGCTGTCGGAGTTACAGCTGTGTGCAAAACTAATGACAATCGTGAGATCTTTTTTTTCGTCGGCCAAAAAAGGAAATCCACGCTGACCGCGTCTGGAGTCGCGTCGCGTCGCGTAGTACATGGTCTTAGCGGTTGAATGGCATTGCTGCGACTACGAGTAAAACCCAAGGATCCGAAGACACGCCTGAGAAAATTGAGGCGGAGCGTGCTGTGGCTCAAGAATTCATCGATACAGGTTGATTTCAATAATTCGTGGTTGGACAGTCGCCCTGACGTTTGATATGCCTACTTTTTATTACAGCCGAACCACTTACAGAAGAAGAGCAGGCGCTAAATGAGCAGTATGCTGAAGCTGGATTCCAGGACTGGAGCAGGAGAGACTTCCAGCAGTTTGTTCGCGCGTTGGAGAACTACGGATGGTTCGTTTTACCCTCCATCGCTTGACAATGTCGTTGATCTTTGTCCCATGCTAGGACGGACGACTTTGACCTCCTCGCTTCCGAGATTCAGGACAAGGATCCAAAGGCAGTGAAGCGGTACTATACTTACTTCAAGAAACACTGGAAAGAACTCGCTGAACACTCTCGTATCGCCGCCCGCATCGCTGAAGGGGAAGCTAAACGCAACAAGCGGTCCAACCTTGAATACCTTATTGCCAAGAAGGTTGGCTCCGTCAAACACCCGATGCAGGAATTGGAGCTCAACTACCCGACAACCAAAGGCAAAGTCTACTCGGAGGAAGAAGATCGGTACTTGCTCTGTCGGTTGAATCATTACGTGATGCGCACCGAGGACGTGTACGAGCGGATCAAGCGGTATAATTCTGAGTTTCCGGTGTTTCGGTTCGACTGGTTTTTCAAGAGTCGGTCGACGCAGGAGCTGCAGCGGAGGTGTAATACGTTGTTGGGGATGATCGAAAAGGAGGCGGAAGCACTGGCCCAGCAGGAGGGCAAGTCCAAGCGACGGGGAAAGGTGTGTTTGTTTTGTCCTTCTTGGGGTGTTACTTAACGTATTGGCAGAAACGAGGCTTGGAAGACGTGCAAAAGGAAGACGAGATGAAGGAATCGAGATCACCTACGCCCCTGCGCCTGCACCCAAAAAGTCGCATAAAAAGATGAAAACATAAAGCGCTGCAGACGTAGTTTGCACCTCTCGGACATGATTCGCTGTGCATGCATTTTCTTTATTATGTATCCTCGCATACTAGTAATATAGAGGTCACCAGTTGAACTCAGGCTGGCACTGGCAACTGACGACTCTGAAGTGACAGACGACGACGGTAAGTACTTGAGTACTCGCCCCCTCTTCTTCGGCCTCACCATCCTCAGCCTTCTCCCTTCCTCACACAACAACTCAGTATCACGGTGACTCGACGACCGCAGTGAGTATGCTTCGTCTTTGTCCTCATCCATACCATCCTGATTATCCTCCCTCGCGCAACAACTCAGCGCATTGATGACGCGCTCATCCACACCATCCACACCCTCCGAGTCCACCATCCACACTCTCTCACGCAACAACTCGACACGACACTGATGCAACGCCAACTGATGATGCAGCAACGACGCTCCGACGACGTCATTCATCGAAATCCTGAAAACGCTCAGTGTTCCGTACATCGTGGACGACATATATTCTCTTGATCCAGAAGCGCTTTTCGCACTGCAACCTCTTCACGCACTGATATTCCTCTTCAAATGGGTCCCCTCCGCCGCCGGCGAGCCATACAGCACCGCCGTACAGTATGACACTGAATTCCCCGGCTTCTTTGCACAGCAGACGGTGCAAAACGCCTGCGCAACCATCGCGGTCATAAACGCGCTAGGAAATATACCATCGCTCCGTTCTGGACCGCAGCTTGCTGACCTTATGAGTTTCATAACCGGAATGGATCCACAAACATGCGGAATGGCGGTGACCAGCGCGGACTGGCTACGCGAAGCTCATAATGCACTTTCTCCGCCTAGTGCTATCTCACTGGACGGCCTTGGGCTACCGAGGAAGAAAGAAGATGCTTATCATTTCGTTGTCTATGTTCCAGTTATGGGTAGTGTCTACGAATTGGACGGACTGAAACCATATCCTGTTCGCCACGGCGAATATGACGATTGGTTCGAAGCCCCTCTATGTTTCTCTCGCTCAGCGCCGCGAAGTCCGCCGTCAGCAACTGGAAAGCCAAATCGCTCAACGTAACCAGATCCGCATGCAGCAGGCAGCGACAGCTGGTATTCCTGGCGGACACATCAACGGTCCCCTCTACTATCCTCCTGGTCCCGACGGATTCCCTCCCCAAGGTCGCAACATGATGGGATACGGTCAGCCGGGAATGATGCCTCCTCGTCCTCGCCACCCTCCTACGGGAGGCCAGGTTCCTGGGATGCCCATTCCTCCTTACGGTGCCCCTCCGCCGCAGTACGGCATGCCAGGCCACCCTCGTGCGCCTCGGGTGCCCAGCTCTCTTGGACCTGGCGCGTCCCCAACCAATCCGACTGTACCCATCCCGCGTGCTAACGGTCCTCCTCCAACAAACGGTGTTCCTCGTCCAGCTCCCCCTCCAGGCGCTCCTGCCACTCGTCCACCCCCAACCGGAGCTCCAGCGCCGGGTGCCCGCGCTCAACAGGCATACAAACTTAATCCTCAAACCCGCAATGCAGTTACTCCCGCGGCGGTGCCGCCTGTATCCATTGCTCAGCCAGAGGTTGCTGTCCTCAGTCCTATCCAACTTGCGAGTGCTTCTCCTGTGGCACAGAAGCAGATGTTAGGTGAAGTCATCTATATGAAGATTCTCGCGTACGTTTCAGCCTTCCTCAATTGCACCGTGATGCTGATGATTTGCATAGTTCTCAACCCGAGTTGGCTGGCAAAATCACCGGTATGCTTCTCGAGATGGACAATGCCGAATTGATACACCTTGTGGAATCCAACGAAGCTGTGAATTCCAAAGTTAGCGAAGCTCTCACTGTACTTAACGATTTCGCCAAGGAGGAAGCTACGTGAAGTGTGGTGCCGAGGGATAGGGATAGGGAAGGGTATCGAGGATATGTGGGGTTCTTTTGAGCAGTGGTGGCTCGTCCTCTCTTTTATGTTTTCTATGTGCTTGCCGTACAGGTTGGATCATCCGCGACCTCTGCCTTTGCGCTGAGTGTCCGCTTCAAACTGGGTAATGGTGGTGGTCGTTCCTTTTTGTGTACTTCGAGAAGGAACAGGGGTTGATACAACTGCTTTCACTATGGACTCTGAGAGTGAGGGTCGCAACCGAAGTATGAAGTAACTTAGACAACATTCCTTTTTCTCCCACCCTCAATGAGCGGGTTAGTTGCAGACCTTTTACTTCTTGCGGTCAGTTGTACCCATGTCCTTCTCGCGCCATACGCCAAGGTGGAGGAATCTTTCAACCTCCATGCCACCCACGACGTCCTGATGTATGGTGTGAGCCTTGGAAACCTACATAATGTGAGTTTCTTTTGTAAGTCTCACATTCGATGGGCGACTAATGCTCTGCTGGATGATGTTCAAGTATGATCACAATGTCTTCCTTGGTGCCATTCCTCGCACCTTTGCGGGAAGCGTCTTACTCGCCTGGCTTACCGCACCGTTCGTACATGCGGGTATCGCTCTGGGGATGATTACGTCCAAGTTTGACTTGCAGCTTGCTCGTATGTCTCTTTGATGTTAATTTCGTTCACGCCTCACTGTGTGTTAGTGCGATTCGTGCTCGCTTTCTTAAACACGATTGCGCTCATTCTCATCCGGCGGGCAGTGTCGACGCGTTTCGGGAGACAGACCAGTTGGTGGTATGGGCTACTGACGTGTTCGCAATTTCATCTTCCGTTTTGGATGGGTCGGACACTTCCCAACATGTTTGCGTTGCTGCGAGAGGTGCCTTTGCATCAGCTTCACGGTGACCTAAATTTGCTGCAGTCGTATCATGTGGTCCCAGCGCGATCCTGCCCTGCGTAAAACTGGACAGGGCAACATCTTCATCAAGAATCTGGACCAGCAGATCGATAACAAGGTATTGGTATATTGTGTCCGTTTTGGACTGCATTTGACATCTTGATAGGCTCTTCATGACACATTCGCCGCTTTCGGCAACGTTCTTTCGTGCAAGGTGGCTACCGATGAACAAGGTCGCTCTAAGGGATATGGTTTCGTTCAGTACGAGACCGCTGAGGCCGCCGAGAGCGCCATCAAGGCTGTCAACGGTATGCTGCTGAAAGATAAGAAGGTCTATGTCGGCTATCATGTCACGCGCAAGGTCAGTTGTATGCTACTACGTTGTACAATTACTAATTTTTTGCAATGCAGGTGCGACAATCCAAGATGGACGAAATGAAGGCCCAGTTTACCAATCTATACAACAAGAATCTCGACACCGACGTTACTCAGGACGAGTTCGAGAAGATGTTCGGCCAGTTTGGTAATGTCACCTCGGCGGTGGTGCAGTTCGATGAAAGCGGAAACAGCAAGGGCTTCGGCTTCGTTAACTTCGAGACCCACGACGAAGCCCAGCCTGCCCAGGCGGCTGTTGACGGTCTTCACGATACCGAAATCAACGGCAAGAGAAGCTGTTCGTTTCGCGTGCTCAAAAGAAGGCCGAGCGGGAGGAGGAGTTGCGCTGCTGTTACGAGCAAGCGAAGATGGAGAAACTGAGCAAGTAGTATGCTGGTGTCCGTGCCTTTGATATTTTTATGTATTCTAAAGGATTAATGTCCGCCTTACTATTATCATTAGAGAGGTGATCGAGCATCAGATAAGCACATATCCGACTGGAGCGGTAAGCGAACTTGAACTTCTTTGTCTGTGGATACCCCTGCTCCTCGAATTTGACTCCCGCCCCTCTTTCCCCCTACCAGCTGGAATTTAGTTTGCTCGCGGTTCCCGACAATCCTCTGCCTAGTCTCACAGCGCAACTCGAGCATCTGCAGCAAAATGGAAGTGGTCATCTACCTTTCTACTGTACAGTATCCACTGGCATTGCCAGTGCAACTGTTTATATTCCTTGATCTGATGTTTCCCTTATCATGGCAACTATATATTTGTTTGTAACATTCTGACAGTTTGGGTATCAAGATGCCACCTCTCAAACATGTAAAAAAGATCATGCAAAAGGATTGATATGTAGTCATAATGATTCACCAACTAATATCCGCATGAGATAATAGTATGGTCATATTTAAAGCTTTCTGTTACCTCTCTTGCAACTACTGATATTCCCTGATAATCAGATGTTGAATTTACTTATAGCAATCATATATTATATTTGTTGGTAATCTCTGATAGCTTGAGCACCAAAATGCCACCTCTTGACCATACTGAATTGACCATGAGTCCATGACAGAAGAATGATAGTCAATCACCAAGTACACCAATACTTAGAATACATTTTCCTTGGTATGTATCTCTTCTACTGTCTGGTCATATTCCTAACTTTCTGCTGTCAACCTGGCAATCACTGATAGTCACTGATCTGGCACTAGGTTCATTTTATCAAGTTGATACCTGTTTGTAAGATTCATCAGGGTCAAATCAACTTCAACTTTCTATTATCAACCTGGCAATCACTTATATCCTCTGATATAGCCCTTAGCTCATTGTATCAAGTTGATATATGTTTGTAAGCATCTGGCTACATCAGCTCCTCACCTCATCTGTAAAAAATAAGTAAGCTATGTAGTACTATGTAGTACATATGACCCCAGTAGACACCAGAGTCTTTCCCCTGTTATGTAGTACTACATAGACATGAGTTCTCTACCATCACTACCCATAGTGAGTGTAGCAACCCATAGTAATACACAATACAGCTTTTTTTTTTACAGATGCTCTGATGAAATCTAATGACTTTATTCAGATTTTTAACTTTCCACTGTTCTGATCCTCTCATGCTTCTTCTATGCCACTGATTCATACTTTCAACTTTGATCATCCTCCTTGTAATTGTTGATATCTCATGATCTTACATTTATCTTTGCATATCAGCCATAAATGTGTTGATCACTCTGATAGTTTGAACATCAAGATGCCAGTGGGGGATATCATGCCAGTGTGTAACTAAGCATGCCAAAGGATTGATAGGTAATTATAATCAATTGCCGGCATGATATATTATTTTACACTCTGGATCTTCTGCTGCCTTCCTTGCAACTACTGATAATTCCTGATCTTGTAGCTACCCTTTCATATGAGTCATACATTTGTTGGTACTACTCTGATAGTGTGAACACCCCAATGTCAGCTCTTGATCATGGTAAACTCATCAGGTCAAAGGACTGATAGACAGTTATAATCAATTGCCAAATAGTACCAGCATGCTATATTGTATTCATACTTTAGACACTCTTTTGCCTTCCTTGCAAATAATGATATTCCCTGATCTTGTAGTTACCTTTTTGGTACTACTCTGATAGTTTGAATACCAGAATGACAGCTCTTGGTCATGATGAACTAATTATGTCAAAGGACTCACAGGTAATTATAAACAATTGCCAACTAGTACCAGCATGTCATATTATATTCATACTTTAGAATCTCTGCTGCCTTCTTTGCAACCAATGATATTCCCTGATCTTGTCCTTATCTTTTTATATCAACCATATATTTGTTGGCAATACTCTGACAGTTTCAATATCAGGATGTCAGCTCTTGGTCATGCTGAACTAATTATGTCAACTAATGATATTCCCTGATCTTGTAGTTACCTTGTTGGTACTACTCTGGTAGTTTGAACACCAGGATGCCAGATGTTGATCATGCTGAACTCATCATGTCAAAGGACTGATATGTAGTTATAACCAATTTCCAACTGGTACCAGCATGTCATATTATATTCATACTTTAGACTCTCTGCTGCCTTCCTTGTATCTCCTGATCTTGTCCTTATCTTTTCATATCAACCATATATTTGTTGGCAATACTCTGACAGTTTCAATATCAGGATGTCAGCTCTTGGTCATGCTGAACTAATTATGTCAAAGGACTGATAATCATTCATCAAGTACACCAGCAATGAGATAGCATTGTCCGTGCTATGTATTTCTTCTACTACCTGTTCATATCCTTCACTTGCTGCTGTCTACTTGGCAATCACTGATATTCAATGATCTAGGGCTTGTCTGATTATATCAACTTTACATATGTTTGTAAGATCCATCTGGCTATATCAACTCCTCACCAATTTCCTGATGGCCTCGCTATGCGCACACTCGGTTTCAAGCCGAAACATCTTTCATCAATCTTCACCATCCTCGTTGCCATCCTCTTATTGAGCAATGTCCAGTTCACAGAGGCTGATGCAAAGGATGTCTCCGCCTCAGTCGCCAACTTCCCTGTCCTCGACCACGCTGCGCGCCTCCTCGGTGTCGCGCCAGAAGATCTTGCACAGTCGTTGATGAACAAGACCAACTATGTTCGCAAAGAACTTTACACCGTCCTTCTCAGCGTCGAGCAGAGCATGATCCAACGTGATTCCCTTATGCGCGATCTGTACGCCATCCTCTTCGCTTTTGTCGCTGAGACGGCGAATCACAAGATTTCCCCTGCGAACCGCGACATTCTTCCCCCAACCCAGTTGATCCTCTTTGACTCTCCCGGTTTCCAGACTCGTGGCCCCACAGGTACCGGCTCTATGATGTTCACGGGGACCGCGCCTCTCATCTCCTCCCTCGGCCGAAACGGGTCTGATGAGTTCTGCATCAACTTCGCTGATGAATTCGTACATTCTTATATTTTGCGCAATACGTTCGAAGACGGAGTTGGCTACAATGGTCACATAGTCAGCGATGGGATCTCCCTTCCTTCTATTGCCATAGTGGATAACCCCGCCTGCATCGAGCTCCTCCGGGGTGTTCAATTGAACGAGCGCGCAGCACGCAAGCCTGCCGGTATGCTTGGGATGTTGAGCAAAGCATGCTCGTCGTACAAATCGGGAAAGGCGGGGGACAAGAAGGCCGATGAAGTTCACCAGGATCTTGTGTCCAAATATGGTGTCCACACTTCGTTCGTGGCTAGCCCGAGTCAGGGAGGCGAGAACGACAGCAGTCTGTTTGGCATCAACCATTATGCAGGAAGTTGTTCTTACGACATTTCATCCTTTATTGAGAAGGACTCGGACGTCCTCGATTCGTCGTTTGTGACACTATTGCGCAACTCCTCGGACGCTTTCGTGTCCAAGCTGGTCTCCGGTCCCTCGCTTGCCGCATCCAAAGGATGAGAACGCTATTGTCCTGGCACAGGTCTCGTCTCGCCCACTTCGTCAGCCCACACCCCTTGTATTGTCAAATGGTTCTCCACCCCTCCCCAATGAAGAACATCCGCCTCTAGACTCCTCCAAGATCTACACCATCTCTACGCAGCTCAACTACACACTCTCCGAAATCTTCGCATCCTTCGACCGAACGCGTGTTTGGACTGTTTCCTGCATTCGTCCCAACGATTCATACTCTCCCAACTCTTTTGATAAACGTCGCGTCAAAGCTCAGATACACTCTTTGCTCATTCCTGAGATAGCCACACGTCGTAGTGTGGAATTTGTCACCGACTTGGAGCAGGGCGCGTTCTGCGAACGGTATGTCCCAACGATGCGTGGTTCCAACACAGAACGCATCCGGCAATGTGCGGCTTCAAATGGATGGAAGGAGGGCGCCGATTAAGCCATCGGCCACCGCTCGGTCTGGCTATCATACGGCGCATGGAAGACAGTCGAGGATGGCGTTCGTGCGGCGGAGAAGGAGCAGCAGCGGTTGGGTGCCGATGCCATCGAGGATGACGAAAGTGCGATCGCAGATGACGCGACCGAATATACGTACACGGACACGCACGGCCATGATTTGCTCGACAACGAGAGTCGTGACAATCTGCTCATTGCTCGTGTGGGGAGTCGTGGGTCGAAGTACCAGGACCCGAATCAACGTGTCCACTAAGGGCGAAGACTCGCTGCGCCGGACAATCGACTCGCTGGCTGCGCTGCACTATGACGACAAGCGCAAGTTGCTGTTCATCATCTGCGACAGCAATATCATAGGGAGCGGCAACGACCGGACGACTCCGAGGGTCGTGTTGGATATCTTGGGTGTCGATCCCAATGTTGATCCTGAGCCATCGATGTTCCGGTCGG
>JBBPOY010000020.1:0-29386 GCA_038091675.1 Leccinum proliferum | reverse complement strand
ACGCTGGGCAATGGGCATGACAACCATATCCGAATCCACGGGGATGCCCGGGAGTGCCAACTGAGGCACGCGAAAACGAGACATCGATAATCGGGGAAGCGCAACCATGTGCATTCCGAAGTCCCACAGCACGGTGACAACATGTTTGATGGGATAATACCAGTACGTACATGGGGAATGAGTGAGATTTTGACAAATTGGCAACGGGAAAGCAGTCGTAAAAGGGCCTGGGTAAAATTTGAACGCCGTGTACTTCTGTAATGATCAGTTCCACAACACCGTCACCATCTTCCTGCCAGAGCCGAGCCAGCGGCTCCCCGAGCAAGCTCCGTTTGGATTAGTCCCAGAAAAAAGTATCGTAAGGACGCTCAATTTCCTCTGATTAGAAGAGGCCGTGTCACAAGAATGCGTCAAACGGTGACGTTAATATCCACCTGACGATACGGTGTAAATGTGCATGTGATCATTGTAAGATCCTGAATCAAATTTCTTTATTTTCCTTGACCGTCGTGCCAGTGCGTGCCAGCTGGGCCACTGGGCCACATCTAATTCAATCAGACCATGCTTACAGTAATGCTGCAACCCGTTATTCACATTCAAGTCGAAAAATCGCACAAATTTAAGTCAATAATGTTGTCCAATACGATCTTTCACATAATTTTTGCTTCGCCGTCGGCAGAACTGAATCTGCATTGAATTGGTAGGAAAGCCTCGAGGCTCGAGCACGCCGTCCTCTTGACGTTTTAGTTACATAACAAGAACAAAGGCAGTGTGCCGAAAGGATCGCGATTCGCAACTGCGCTTATCGCTAGTACCATGGAGTGACACACTTGTTGTCCAGCGTCGGGTCAATTATCCCCACCGCGTGACTTCTTTCAAGTATGAGTTGAACTTGTTCAGCCCTTTCGTGTATATATCGCGGTGAATGGTTTCTCAAACCTTTTGTCAAAGTTGATTGATTCAACCCTTGCACGGACGCCAATGTCAACGAGGGATTTGGAAAGTTCGTCACACGCAACTTGAACAACGACAACCTGGATGGACGCAAAGGAGGCAGAACCAGCCCTTGGTGATCGCCGTGTACCATGACCATGATACCGATGGTACGCGTAGAGAGATTGCGCGAATTTTGCCAAGCGTAAGTTTTGCCTTGGCCAGTGGGATCGCTGGGATCCTCGACCACGATATTGAACATTTCTGGTTTTGAGAAGGTTTGGCCAAGAAAATGCGAAATATGCCACGCCCACTCGCTGGAATCAACGCATGGTAAGGTTCTGAAAACAGAAAACAAGGGATGAGCGCGATGGCATTTCAAATGTGATGGGATCTTAGGAATAGAAAAGATACGCACGACAGCAGCACACTGCAAAACGTCACCGATAATCCAAATGATCCTAGCAAGAATGAATCATGGTGCTTTCGCGACCAATGCGATCAGTAAGAGAGGGCTCAGAGGGCACTGCAAGAGCGCCTACCAATGAGCTCGTAGGGATGCAACCATACCTTCAAGTTGTGCGTTGGTTCCGGGCTGAATTCGCGTCATTAAATGCAGCGACAGTAGTAGATGCTCACTTCGACTAACGTTCTGAACACGTCAAAGTAGGCTTCATTCTACACGCGTTTCAGACGACGACAGAGCCACTCACGCTCAACACTCAGGACATAGACGCAACATTGTGCCACGACCGAACTTGAAGAGACCACCACCGATGCATGTGAAAGGACATACTGGTTGATAACCGTCCCTGAAGTTTGAAGGATGAGCAGCATTTCGATGCAGCACTACCTAGCGATAACTTGAAGGTTTGAGACTCCCAAATCGGGAGTCTCAAACCTTGTTAATGTCAAACTTCTGAACGGACGCGGCGCCGCCAGGAAGTTCTTACTTAGCAAATATGATCATATCTGATCATGATTACTTGATAATTGCGGCCTTGTTTCCACTACTAGCTTGTGCCAGCATCCGCGCCGAAGGCTAGCCGTCGCGCGTCCACGCTTTACTCCTCTTGGAAAGAGGGTCACTGATAAGGTTGCATACTTCCATAATTGTCGATACTATGGAACATGACGTTTCAAAGTCTCCGACTGGTCGAACTTGGATTCGGGACGACGAGCACGGCACTTGTGATTGCATTTTTACCAGGTCAATCTCTCCGGCGAATTCAATGTTAACGTGACGATTCTGACGAAAAGGTATTCGATAAGTTACACTGGTCGGCCAACGACGTCAAGCCCAAGTGCTTCAAGTTTGATTGCGTTAGAGTGTGTAAGCTAGTAGCCACCTTGGGCGCTTTTCGGTCCTCGGACTCAGAGCCCAGTCTGAGATGAGGGACCCCCCAGGCTGGCAGGCTGTGGTGTAAATACCACGTTCCGTCACGACCAGCGCGACGAGCTTAAGCTACACCGCAGAGGGCACGCTCTACATTTCCTAGCCCTTTCTGTTACAGATTCCACGTATCAGTTTCAAACCTCGTAAATCCCACTTCACAAGACCAACTCCGAGTCGGGTCCAACGAGTTCAGAGTGTCCAAATGTATCCGCGCTAACAACCCTCGAGTCCCCAGGACTATCTCACTCTTCTGGATGAGTCTTCCTAAGACTTTAACGTCCAGACTTCTGTTACCTCTCTCGAAACTAGCAGACGCGGTGTGCTTCGCGTTTGCCATTGTGGTTTCCGTAATGCCCGTCCTTCAAGTTGCACTGTCTGACGCCGTCCTCGTCCTCGCCACTTGCTGTCTGTTCCATTTACACAGGAGGCGGTAATTTTTTTTTCTCGTTTCATTTCATGTTTCTTTCATTTTGTTTTTGATACGGCTTTAAATTATTTCGGTCCCTCCCAATCCGCCAAACAGCAACAGATCTTGCAGATCTTGCGTGCGCCACCAACTTCTCCTAAGTACCACGCATAGGAGGCCGTGTTGAAGGCTTCCGTAACCAAAAGTGGGGCACCTCCGAAAAAGGCGGTGACTACTGAGACCGACGGTGACATGTAATTGTAGTTTCATACCCTCCGCATGTAATCGTGTATTTTTTGCTGCTGGTGGCATACTTCTAGCACGGTCTATAACCGATGAGTCTAACCACCGGATGGAACATAGTTCAAACGTGCATTCTGTGATACAATTTCTCCACAAGACCAATTTATCGGACACCACCTACCAAATTCAGATATTTCAGTCGGAGACGTGAGTTCAAGGTCCACTCTACTGATCGAAAATTTTCAGATCGCTCCACCGTTCTGCAACGCGCTGCAATATTGCCATTCATAAGCTGTCAGAATTTGGTCCGAACTTGAGTCCCTGGTCCCACGGTAGATGGTTTGGCAGCGCTCATAGAACTGCGTTTGGACATTCGTGATCAGACTTCCGTTTTGGGATCAATTACAACACCACACCTGGCCACACGCGAGGCGAGGCGAGGCGAGGATGTAATATACATAATTTGAAGCTACTGATTATCGCAGACGAACATTCTGGTAAGTGTTGTAGGTAATAATAAACGGTGTAAACCCGCGATCTGATAATACTGGATCGTTGACTCCTGCCTACATCATCTCTTGCCATGTCTGAGTCATTTTTACATCATAACCCTGAAGACGACGGGTATATCGTTCAGCTCAACGAATACGACCACGGTGAAACCAACTTCGAGGCAGCCATGGAGGACCAAGAAGCTGCACACAACGAAATCGCTGATCATGCGTCGGAGTGGTACGGGACATTGTGGAATGCTCCCAGCGTCTCCCCTCCCTTGTGGTGGACGGCGCGTTATCATAATGTCCATCTCGCCAGCGACCCGAGACCTCCAGGCTGGGACACCCCCTTCTCCTACGGCCAATCTGTTCCTATCAGTCCCCCTCCCTTTTTCGTCCAATTCGCCGACGCCCACTTAGCCATCGGCGCTCCCAATTTCGCCATCGATCCAAACTTGATCTCTCCCACTGATCACTCAACCGTCGTCGCTCCCGTTCCTTACGACCTCAATGGACACCCAAGTGTCCCTGAGGATCTCGTTAGACGTCTCACGGCAGCTGGAGCGGATACGCTGGCCGACCTCGCCAGGGATACTTCGAACTTGTTATGGATTCACATGTCTCTGAGCAGCATGGGCCGAGTGCCCGCAGACAGTCTTTGCGAGACTCTATACATCAAAGCCATAAAACGTCGGCACAGGGCGCAGGTGAATTGGGTGCCGGAGCAGGGTAAGTGGCATTTTACCAAAACTTTTCTCTACTTACTATTCATTCTGTTGAAGTCACTGTGATGCTGTCAGTCCCCGAGCCCGCGCAGGGAAGCAGCGCAAGGATTAATTTCCAGGAAATGCCCGTGGTTACCGAACTCAACAACGAGTTGTTCAAGGACGCAATTTCCGCTCAAGTAAGTACTCCTCCTACCACCTGAACGAATATTGACTTCGTATAATAGGTGAAGGTAGCTTCGCGCATGTTTCGCGAGCATGCCTTCAATTCCGCAAACCATCTTATTCGCACCCTTACTACCGACTCGTCACCCAGCATCATCCCTTTCCTCCAGGACGGCGTTACGGTGACCCCCGACTTTAAGAACGAGCTCAAGAGATCCTTGGAGGTCGGCCCCTACGGGCCTCGAATTTTCCACGGAAAACCACAATCGAACAATCTGATCGATGTCGACGTAAGTTCTCATTTTCGTTTGGGTTCGGCCCGACGAACTTGAAGCTTAGATATTATATTTTCATCCAGTTCTTTGGAAACGTCCTCTTTTGCGATCTCGTGCAAAAGGCCGTCTACGACGCGGAGAGTCGTGGATGGTTCGGGTTTTTAAAGGACACCGATGGGCCGAATGGGCCGATCTGGACGCCGTTGGTGTCGGCCGATTGCTATACGGTAGCATACGTCTGTGCATGGGTAAGATTTCAGTCTACCACTCTCTTTCTTTCTGCGGTTTTCTCAAATAACTATCACAGATCATCGAGGCTTTAACTGATTTCTGCAATGGTGTGACCCCTTCGTTGGGGGACAAGAAATTACAAAAGGTGAATTCCCAGGTCCACGACATCACGGACTTCTTCAACACGGTCTTGGTCGGGTTTCCTGGAATTCCCCTACACGCCCAGAATTCCATGCGGATATCGCTCTTGCCGTTGATTCGTTGATCTCAGCTCAGCCTTCCCTTCGCTGATCAATAAGTTCTCCCTCGTGTCAGTCGGGACTTGTGAAATTTGGACTTTAACGACGTCATGTAAAGCGCTGTGAAAAGAATCGATAGTATATACATGTTGCCCTGTATCATAACCATCTATGTTGCAATCGTACACCGTGATCAGTGAATTGTGCGGCGTGTGCGTCCAAATCCGGGAACTTGAAGGCGAGGCGGGAAGCCATTGAAATTCTATCGATCCTTCTCTAGCTTAGGAAAGACAGTACTGTTCAACATACAGGAAGCGGGCAATCATTCGTTCTCTTCCAATGTTAGATTTGTCTTTATGTAGCGTTGACCTCCCTCATCCACCATCATTTACTAGTACAGACCACGAATCGGGGCCGAGGATGTACTGCATTTCAAGCCTCATGGATTTTTCGACGGGCTGAGTTTGCGAGGCGAGATCATGTCTACTATTACTCTACACCGGTCAAAGAGTCAGATGTGTTCTTGATCGACTGCACCATTACATCAGCTCCGCAGCCTCCAGCTACTCCTACATGGCCCGTTCCAAAAAGTCATCTGGAGTTTATCGGCGCACTTCTCGACGATCCTCTCTATTACTATGACGTCGAGTTGATGGTGCCGAAGAGGTCAGTCTCTTTTACACTGACAAACTTAACACCGTGATATTTGGTCATCCATCACTTGATCCAACGGGCAAATGGAGAAGTCTGCCTCTTTTGAACTCCTTGTCAATCGATTCTGACTAAAATCCCACTCATTCCCCATGTACGTACTGGTATTATCCCATCAAACATGTTGTCACCGTGCTTTGGGACTCCGTTAGGTCACATGGTTGCGCTTCCCCGATTATCGATGTCTCGTTTTCGCGTGCCTCAGTTGGCACTCCCGGGCATCCCCGTGGATTCGGATATGGTTGTCATGCCCATTGCCCAGCGTGAGTTTCGAATTCTCTTCTTCGATTCCGAGCGGGCTAACACCGATAGTATAGCGCACGTATCCGAGTCGCTCCTGTAACGGTGCTGCATTGAAATGTTGCTCACCCTTCAGGGACGATCTTCAACCAGTATGTCCTTTCACATGCATCGGTCACTGGCACGGTGGTGGTCTCTTTGGTCGGGGCATTGCATCCATGTTCGGCGTGTTGAGCGTGAGTGGCTGTCTCTTCTCTCCCTCTGATATCGAGTCTGAAACGCGTCACTAGAATGAAGTCTACTTTGACAAGAACGTGAGTCGAAGTGAGCGCACCGTCGCTGCATCTAATGACGCGAATTCAGCCCGGAGAAAACGCACAAGGTGCTATGGTTGCATCTATGCCTGCGAGCCCATTGGTAGGCGTCTTGCAGTGACCTCCCTTACTGATCACATCGGTCACAATTCACAAAAGCACCATCATTACTGCTAGTATCATTTGGGTTATCGTTGGTGTTTTGCAGTGGCTTGTTGTCGTGCGTGTCTTTCTCTTCCTAACATCCCATCAAACACGATCGCTCACCCCTTTTTACCGTTTTCAGAACTGTACTATACCGGTAGTGGTTTGTGTCATCGCTGGGGTCTCCGTCGGCCTCTCGTCGAGCGTGGTTCCTATCTACCAATCT
The DNA here is from genome assembly GCA_038091675.1 of Leccinum proliferum. Classification (NCBI taxonomy): domain Eukaryota; kingdom Fungi; phylum Basidiomycota; class Agaricomycetes; order Boletales; family Boletaceae; genus Leccinum; species Leccinum proliferum. The sequence continues at coordinate 22,644 of JBBPOY010000020.1, read as the reverse complement.
GATCACCGATCCCTCGATTCGTGGTCGGCTCGTGTCCATATAACAATGGTTTATCACGGGTATCTCAATCCGGCTGCTCGCACATCAACAGAACCGCACCCTTCCGCATTTCCTGGGGTCTCCGAATCATACCTGCAGTGCTCCTTGGCATCGGGATGCTGTGGTTCCCGCAATCCTCTCGTTGGCTCGTCGATCACGATCAGTAGGTCTTCTGTCGCTCTGTCACTCACTATGCCCTGAGATCGTCATTCTCCATAGTGAGGATGAGGTGTTTCAAATCCTTGCTAGCATTACCTGCTGTCGCTCTTGTTGTCTTTGAGAGAGCTTAGGGCGTGTCTCCAGCCAAAGCACTAACCCCAGAGGTAAAATTCTTGGCTTGGACTTGCCTGGTTGAGGCTGGACATCAGCGGTGGCTTCTCTACGAATGGAGCGATTCTTGGGCTAATGGAATGAAGTCTGGGGTAATGTCGTCGTATAGTAAGCGTTCCCCAACCTCATACGCTCTGCTGAACAAAGGGTAAATGTGTTTGTCTTCATTCCTACGTTTCGCAGGTGTCGATTCAAAGGAGCAACTTTGAAGCCGCACAGAACGTAAGTTTATTTTGACTCAAACGGCTGCCATTGACAAAGTTCTCGTTAGCATTTCGCTCTTGATTGCTGCTCAGTGCCACGGCGGACAACCGTTGACGAACGTTGGCTCTGGCTGTTGTCGGGGCGCAGTACGTATACACTGCCCCCCGGACACGCGATGGGGATTCTTGCTATGTGCCAAATGCTCGGTGCAGGCATGGGTGCCAATCCAAAGAAGGCACGGGATTATGCTGAAACAACTGTGGCCCCGCTCCTGGTCCCGCCGTCCAATGAGACGCAACCGAAAGACGGTGTCGAGAACGCGCACCATAACAGACGAGCGCTTCCTCAGTACGCGTATTTCTGTTAATTACTCGAGTGCCGAATATGCCATGATTGACAACTATAACATAGTATTGTTCAAGCGCGCTGGAAAAGAGAAGGCGTTTAATGCCGCCGTGTACCCGGCGGCAGTAGTGGACGACTTCGGGACGACGCATCGCGCACGAATATATTGGAAGAGCATTAATGGTCCAACGCGGTGGAAGATTGGTACTTGATGCTGGATGTTGAGAAATCATGAGCCCAAATTTTCGTCCTGGGCGAAAAAACCCCAGCCAGGGTGGCATGTTGTGCACGCCACACTTGTGCAGGGACGGACACCGAATGGCCGTTTTGGGACCATTCGGTGGTGCTTTCATCTCAGACCATAAACGTGGAGGCATGCACAAAATGTGCGTATATACATTTGACACGAAGTAGATTAAATAAGTTGATCATTTGTAGGACGAGCGGATAGTAGAAAACGAAATGCAATGGAGGAGAACAGTTCGGAAGCGTCGAAGGACGCGCCGTGGTCGTGGTCGCCGGAGGGCGGTGAGAGGCATGGAGTGATTGTCGACGACTCATATAGAGGACAGTATCGGTACGCTTAACGACACGTTCGTAGGCCATTCGAGAGGCGTGATTGGAGCATAAGTCGGCGAAAAAGGAAATTGAGGGTCACAAACCGCCCTTGCTCTCAAAACTGGTTTGTACCAACTTGTGAATTCCCAGATGGAAGTTGCGGCGTTAGGGGACACCGTACACGCCGTCGTCGATGTCCACGAGGAAGACGGCAGCGCGATCGTGCGTGCTGTTTGGGTCAAGAAGGTCGCCGGGGGGCGAGTCGCGGGCAGCCGTGGGGGCGCGCGATTGACATAGAACGGTGTTGCCAGCATCATAGTTTCGGACGGATCATTTCCTTGGTTCGAGATGCGTTCGGGTTCTGCAGCAGTTTTGGTGTGCGAGGGGCGCGCTTGGGGCTCCCGGGTCCGGTCAAACAGCACCATTGTCCCGTGGTAACTCCACTCCTCCGACGTACACTTGAAACTAAGATTTTTTTCAAGTTCCTTTTCGCAGAATGTGACCAAGATCTATACATATATGTATATGTCGTACGTGATAGCGGATCAGAAAAAAATAGTTCTCTAACAGCAGCGCTCGAGAGAAAAATATTAGATGATCGGCATACTTGGAGCCCATGTTGGCTTGAACTGCTCTCGATCTCTCGATGCCCTTCCAAAAGACATCCACTTTGTAGCTGACGGGTTGTTCCATATCGGGATTTGCTGTCAGGGGTATGGGATCAAATTTTGTCCTTGTGATCCAAAACGGAGGGCAAGAAGGATTTGATCGAAGAAGTTATCAATGGAACTAAGAAAGCCAGAATGAGGGAAAGCGGAGGATGGGAATCGGCAGGGGAAGGCATGATAGGCACTAAACTCGCTCGTTTCGGTCCAAGCATCTTGAACGCTTAGTACTTGCCTAACTTAGTCAATTAGGTAAGCAAAGTACATTGCGTTCAAGTTTCTCAACCCCCAGTTTCGCCGTCAGTGTGTATCACCACAAGAAGTGCACGACCTAGGACAGGCTCGGTATGCTGTCGCGTTTCGGTACTGGTAGGTTTTTAACATATTATTGTTCTATGGTAGTGAAACTCGCGCTGGAAGCTCGCACACTCACCATCAAGACTCGGATGTTGCTTGAGCCATTAGTTTCAGACCCAGGCAAAGCCCCCTCTCCCTTCCTTCCGGAACCCTAGCACTCAATCCGCGAACACAAACTTGATCATAAAGCGGAGAGATCGATGCCCACTTGCTTGGATCACACGCCAGAGTAGGGCGCTCAGGCACGTGTTACATGTGAGCCATTTTCTGTCTCCTCAACCCGGTTCATCTCTAACGAGACTCCACACACGCAGGGGCGACCGTCGAGACTGGAGGATGGGATGGGTTGATGCAGTGGTCTACTTTTTCCGAATATGGCGACAATGCCTGAGTCGGCCGGTCGACCGGGTAGAATGGACACCTCATTGCTCTTTTGCCAGCATGTGCCGTCTGGATAACGTGTCGAACTACTGGGACAGTAATGTTGCACTCATCCAAATGAGCCAATGGCTTATCTTGCAACAACTGTAAGTTGTTTTCGCTCTATTGCCCCACAACGTATATTTTCCTTCCTACTTCATGTTGTTTGAACGTGACTATGTGCATACTGACGCATGGCCACAACAGATTAAGGGGGCTTGGGGTAGTTGCTGAGACGTTCGTCGAAGATTCTATGCGCGTAGTGTATACGAAGATTGTACATGACGTGCCCGTCTGTTACGATTACCGTTTGAAACGGTAAGTTAACAATGCCCCGCTCGAATCCTATCAGGGTCGAACGAACTATTTCCCCCTTTGCAATTGTTATATGCGCCGTACTTTTCATATTCTTCACTTTTTTTTTTTTTTTTTCTCTTGCTTCGTTTTTCTTCTTTTCTTCTTCTTTTATAGTTCGCTGACAGCAAGATCCGTTCCATAATTAGACGTCGCGATTACGCGACAAACTGTCGAGGGCATAGCACCCATCAGTAGCAGCAACAGCAGCAGGACGTTTCGAAAACAGAGCCTGAGCCTCGCACGACGGGCGGAACGAGGGAGTCTAAACGCATTCGCCAAAGCACGGACGGCAGACGCGAGCACATGCACACGCGGTTGATGATATCGAAATCGAAGACCATCAAGGACTCCTCCAAAACGTTCAGGTTCGTAAAAGCTCTTTCGCATGTTATTTTTTGTTTATTTGTCTACATTGATTTATGGCACTCGTTCAGTTACACGAATTGCGTAAGATTCCGACCATCTGTCGGAGGCTGTCTTATAAGGGTCAGGAACTGCAGACAACGCGGTGACGGTCGAATTGGTGGATATAGTCATGAACGATACTCTCGACCTCCGGGAGGAAGCCGAGAACGAGAACAATTCCTTGGCGACCCCGAGGCAGCAGGGGGGAGGGGGTACAGTGCAGTCCTTACGACGACGCGTTCGTTAATTGAATCGTTCCCGACACGCTTCCTCCTGCCTGGAACCCACCCACAGCCGTACCCATCAACGATACCGAAGCCTCTGCCGAGTCCCGGGCATACCTGGTGCAGCGCAGATAACGACAACGATACCAGTCGACGGTTCCAAGCAGCTCCGACGTCGAAAACTCAAGAGCGTGTTTGGGCATCTGAGAGACGACTTGATGGAGAACATAGCATCCTGGTGTCTCGGGTTGCATGGACGTCAAGATTGACACCATGAAAGTGATTTGATGCCCGTCTGCCAGAACCTCGTATACAACGTCCTGAGCGGGAAACTCAATCGTGAGATGAGCATCATCAATTCAGCGGAGATACTCAAAGACAGGAGGTTGGTGGACGACGAGTAATTAAAGCAGACCGCGTTGGGGTGATATATTGAGCTGGTAAGTTCAGCCGTTCCTCGCTCGTTCGATTGCTGGATGGTAGTTGATGGTGTTGGTTTTCGTCTCATGCAAGTTGTCGATAGTTGCAAATCTCCCTTTCTTTCCCATTGCGGACGACCGGACAACTTGAAGTCGATCACTCGTCGTGGACAGCCGTGTTGCTACCGCATCAAACTTGATGTGGGCGTTGTTGCGATCAACGACGCGTTCCTACTCGAAGGAGCTTCTTACTCCAGCAACATTTCAGGAAAGACCTACTGCATCCATCTCTCGGAACCCTTTCACGTACGTTTTCGTCTCTCGATCATCACGTGGGTCAGTCGTGCGGATTTGTGACGTTGAGTTCGTACTTTTCAGACGGCATTCCATACGACATGAACCAGCTAGTCGATCTCATCACTGCTCCAGAAGATCACATCAACCCGAAGACATTCTTGTTCCCGAAGCCCGTCCTCCGTGCTTTTTTTACATGCATGGTCTCACGCTACCTGTAGACGCACAATACAAGATGGCACATTAGCTTTTACTTGATTCTGCGGTTTACGCGAGTCATATGACATCGCTCTGTCAACTCTGCTCCACTTGGGTAAATTATTGCAGGTCCAAGACGATTGCTTGGGCTATACGGGAACGCCGAAGTGGATTGCCAAAAATGAACACATATATCGTGGGCAACAAGTGTTCATGGTGGATCTGCGTAATGTTCGAGGTCGCTACCTCAGAACAGTGAGCGGTGTTGGATGTAAATTAGGCCACAAGGACAGGGGGATGAGGGCGAGAGGAATGGGAGAAACGCACCGGTGTCCCCTAGATGGAGACGTACGGGCTGCTAGGATCAAGGAGTGGTATCGTGTGTACGAGGAGAGTGCAGATCGAGGAATTGATTGCGAGCATACTGGAGCTCGAGGTGGGACGGAAGGGGGTTGACGTTGAAGAGTCTTCGTGTCCCTCGTTTTCCATCTTGGCGTTTGCCGCCATGCCGCCTCTCCTTTTGCGAGCGACGAAACCACCCCTCCCCTCAGGTCCAGGCGTCCGCGGTAAATCACTACCGCCACCCACTGCTGGTCGTGATACGACGGCCACTCGGACAAAACAAAACTGCCCAACTGAGCGCGGTCGGGTCACCCTATCCCTATCACACTGCCCTTCGAATTCCGTCGCCAGTCCTGCACCATTATCGTGTGCCCGAGTCGAACTCGAGGAAAACCGGACGTTGTTGGAGGTAAAGTAAAAGGCCGGGAGGCAACGTGCGGAGAGGCTCGCGTCGGAAGGTGTATTTTAGTTTTGAACTACGAAGGTAGGTGGGTCATATGGTAGTCTCTGCGTTTGTATACCATCGATCATTCTCCAACTTAGGAAAGACAGTAATGTTCAACATCAAGGAAGCGCACAATCATTCGTTCTCTTCCAAGGTTCGGTTTGTCTTTGTGTAGCGTTGACTCCCTTATCCACCTTTACAGACCTCGAATCGGGGGCCGAGGATATATTGCATTATCGATTTTCGAAGGGCTCAGTTTGCGAGGCGAGATCGTGTCTACTATCACTCTACACTGGTCAAAGAGTCAGATGTATTCTTGATCATCTGTACCAGAGTTTTCACCAACTTCGTCCCTCATCACTGTCGCAGACGTGCGTAGCGTTAGTTTCGACTTGCTGAGGCAATCGACTGATCGACGGGGATACAGCCTCTTGACGGCCTCAGACAACCAGATGATCATCCAAGTGTATGAGGGCGATCAGCAACATGATCAACGCTGCCTGCCAAGCCTGTGGAGAGCACACTGCATGAGGCTCGTTCTTGGCAATGGCAGTCTTCTCAGTCTGGATCTGACTCGTTCTCGTGCCTTTGATGTTGTGGGTGTTCAGTCATCAGCAGAAGCAATATATAGCCTGAGGGGGCTGATAGTGCACCGTTAGGGTTGCGTTAGGGCGTGTCGGTTCGTTGCCTCACGACCCCCGCCCTGCCACGTGCGGCCTTCTTGGATCTCTTTCCTTTCATTCCTTTCCTTCCATCCTTCCATTCTGTCTTTCATTCCTACCTTACTTTCTTTCGTCGTCGTTCGTCGTTCGTCGGATTTCTTTCTTTCTTAGCTTGCTTTCTCTCATCGCCGTCGTTCGTCATTTAATTCTCTCTGTGTGCCTATGAAATCAGAATCAGACGCGCGTATGTCTTCGTCTCGTCTCTTGTTGTGCGCTCGTCCCGTTCCCGTCGTCGTCGCTCGTGGAACCCCAGCTCACGTGCGCCCACGTGCGACCCATGACATGCGGCTCAGTAAGTTCATGCTATTTTTATCCAACATTGCTCCTCGCATGGGGGACGTGGCATTCACGCAAGCCTGTGTCTGCGGCCGAGGCTTCTCTGACTTGGGTGCATTCGCTCGCCACCAGAAGGGATGTGGCAAAGGGAAGAAACGACTCGCAAGCGCACTCGCCAAAGCAAAAGAAGTCTACCGAGGCAAAAGAGCTAGACTTACGCATCCCAGCACGAGTTTTAATTTGGATGATGGTGAAACTGGGCTCTTGGGTTCCTCAGCCAGTGAAAGCTGTGGCGCTGAACCTCTGCCACCAGGACCACTCTTATTACACTCGGTGCGTAAACGGTGTTTCATGGCCAACTGAATGACAAATTTTACTCTCGACTTCACCTGGGAAGCAGCAATCAGTGGAGGATGAAGTATCCTTGACACTGCGAAGGTCGCGACGGACCAATCGTAAATTACCATTGAGGTTTCGAGATGTACTTCCCGAACGCCTATCAGCACTTCCTCCTCCTGAAACATTTCCCGGCCCGCCGACCGCTGGGTTGCCAGGCATCAATTACCCATCTTCTTCGTCTCACAACAAGTCGTCTGTCCCCGTTGAGAAATCCACTCGTTCGCTCTACTCTTCGGTCCGCAAGATGTTCAAAACACAGATGAATAAGTTTGCGTTGTTCCGCATATACAACACTGACATCCCTCCTCGTCATGACCCAGAAGATCCATATTCAGTCGAGAATGTGTCTTCATCGTGCACTGACTTGGAGTCCTCTAGTGTTGACCTCTCGAATCAATCTTCGTACTACCCTTACCCCAACGAGAACTCCATGCACCTTGGGGACTGGTATTGGAACCAAGGAGCCCAGAAGTCCAAGGAAAGCTTCCGGCAGCTTCTTGATATTGTTGGCAATCCCTCTTTTTCACCTTCCTCCGTGTCGCAGACTGCATGGGATGCTATTGACCAGCAACTCGGACAGAATCAGTTCGATGGGTACCTTCCGGAGTGGTTGGGTGAGGATGAGGGATGGAAATGCTCCCCGGTCACGATCTCGGTGCCTTTCCATAGTCGGTCAAGGGATCCAGGGCCCAGAGACTACACTATCCCTGGTTTTTATCATCGCTCCCTCGTCTCAATAATCAAAGAAAAGGTCACAAATCCTGCTGACGGATCACTCTTTCACTTTGAACCGTACGAACTGCGATGGCAGCCACCTCACAGAGACCATGCTGTGAGGGTGCATGGAGAACTCTTCACTTCCACGGCATTCATCGAGGCAAATCAAGCACTCCAGGACTCTCCTCCAGAAATCGACTGTGACCTGCCTCGCATTGTTGCGGCACTCATGTTCTCGTCCGACACAACCCATCTGACCACCTTCGGCAGTGCCAAATTATGGCCGCTCTACGTATATTTTGGAAATGAGTCAAAATATCGTAGATGTCAACCAACCAACAAACTCTGTTCTCATGCAGCATATTTCCAGGTGGTAAGTGCTCAGTCACCCAGCTAACTGGTTCTCTAAGATACACGTTCATTCTTCGCGCAGCTGCCGGATGAATTCAGAGATTTTCTGACGAAACATCTAGGCGAAAAAACACACGAGGCACTGCATACGCACTGCCAGCGAGAACTCTTCCACGAACAGTGGAAGATACTCCTGGACGAAGATTTCATCTCGGCCTATCACCATGGAATCGTCATAACGTGTTGTGATGGCGTCAGGCGGCGCTTCTATCCAAGAATATTTACATATTCTGCTGATTATCCTGAAAAGTAAGCATACCTCTCCCATTTAGCATATCTACTGATATCGTGTTCATCCGAACAGGATTCTGATTGCGTCTATACGCAACCTTGGAACATGCCCATGTCCACGGTGCAAGCTTGCCATGGTGGACGTTCCTGATATGGGTACTCAACAGGACATGACTCAGCGTCAGCTGCTGGTTCGCATTGATGATAGTACCCGACGGAACAAAATACGGGACGCACGAAAGCTCATATACGAAAGAAACTATGCCGTCGATTCCTCTCAAGTCCAAGCACTTCTCAAAGACGAATCGCTTATACCCACCACGGTGTGTGTCAATTCAACTGGCCCTCGATGTATCTATGCTGACTCGGATTTGTGTTGTCTTATTCAGAATGCTTTTTCGGACAGACTCGGTGTTTTCGGTTTCTGTGTTTTCATCATCCTGGTGGTCGATCTCTTACACGAGTTTGAGCTCGGCGTCTGGAAGGCTATTCTGAGCCATCTCGTACGCATGGTGGAGAGTTTGAAAGGGAGCAAGTTGCGTGAGCTTGATCAAAGGAAAGTCATTCCGACCATGTTGACAGACTGTTCCCGATCACTCAACTGACGCCCTGCTGAAGATATCGCAAGGTCCCTTCGTTCGGAAGAGATACAATCCGACGATTTTCGAAAAATGCCTCGGAGATGAAAAGAATCGCAGCTCGGGATTTTGAAGACCTCCTCCAGGTATGTGGGAGTCCAGTGCCCTCCGGTGATCCAATTGAACCAGGTTTTACAGTGCTCTCTTCCCGTCTTCGAAGGGTTGCTGCCAGAGCCGCATAATTCCGACGTACTTAAGCTTCTCTACCTCCTGTGTCAGTGGCACGGGCTTGCAAAATTACGAATGCATACCGACGAAACTCTCCAATTGTTGGATGACGTCACGCAGTCTCTCGGCGATGCTATCCGTGCTTTCGAGGCGGATACATGCCCTGCTTTCGGTACCAAAGAGCTCAAGCGTGAAGCACAATCTCGTCAACGTCGCGAGGCTCGTGCTCGCGCTCAACGCGAGCCCACACGCTCCGCTGCCCCGACTCCAGCCCGCAGACCAAAAACCTTCAATCTTCGTACTTACAAACTCCACGCACTCGGTGACTATACCGCTTCCATCAGGATGTTTGGAACAACAGATTCCTATTCGACTCAGACAGTAAGTTCTTATTGATGTTCGTGTACGTCAAGTGAGTGCTAACTAACCCTTTACTTCAGGGAGAGCGGGAACATAGAGTCGGTAAAGCGAGATATACACGTACCAGCCGAAACGAGTTCATTCGTCAACTGACTCGGATTGAACGAAGACAGGCAAGGATACGGCGAATTCGTGAATCTAGGATTGGCCGCGCTCCCTTGGAATCTGTCCCATTTGATCCGGATGAACGCTACAACATTGGGAAATCACAGCATAGACCGATTGACCTCCATAGCTTCATTAGCAAGAACCCAGGTGACCCGGCTCTGAAGGTATGTCGGACTTGCTCTATTGTCAGAAAAGGGCTGAACGAAACGAGCAGGACTTCATCTCAAAATTGAAGTGCCACCTCCTTCCCCGTATCAAATCCATCCATATGCGCGCTTCGGAATCAAACGTCAAATCTGTGGTACCTGGCCTGGACGACCACTATAACGCATCAATAGCTACCCCCAATCATGTACTATTGAAAGGCGACCGCATCTACCAACATAATGTTTTTCGCGCCAACTATACCACATACGACGTCCGCCGCAACCAGGACACTTTCAATCCTAACAGCGACCGTTCTGATATAATGATGCTACTGGCTCCAGGAGATGCAGAGGAAGTGGTGCAGCATCGCTTCTGCTACGCTCGTATCGTTGGTGCTTATCACACGAACGTCCAGTATATCGGCCCGGGGTTGAACGACTATAACCCCCGACGACTAGACTTTTTACACATACGATGGTTCGAGTGGATCCCACCCGATCCGCAACGCGGGGTCGAACTCGATATCTTACGGTTCGTTCCAATGAACGACGACGACGCGTTCGGCTTCGTTGACCCCGCGGAGATATTGAGAGGATGCCATATCATTCCCGCGTTTGCAAAGGGAAGGCCTCAACCAGGCCACGCTGTACTGTCCCCTATAGCAAAAAACTGTGATGACTGGAAGTATTACTACATCAATAGGTGGTGTACATTTCAATTCTTAATACACGTTCTCTACTGATGTACTACAACAAGGTTCGTTGATCGTGATATGTTGCTGAGGTATCACTGGGGCCTCGGCGTTGGCCATATTTATTCTCATATTCGGGACAGTGCACCGGACGAACCGATATCAACTAGTCCCCCGAGTTTCTCTTCTCAAATCTCCACGCAGTATAATGCCTCGGATCACTCGCGTACCATCGTTGGAACCTTACTCACTCATCCGAACGGATTTGACGACCTCGAGAACGAACTCTCAGCGGCAGACCTAGATGTGCTCGAATGGGAGTTGCCCGCAATTGAAGCAGAGAGTGGATGTGGCAACAATTCTGGCGCAGAGTATGCTCCCGATCTCGCCATTGCCACCACCAGGATTCCGCTCGCTCAGCAATTTGATGACTTCGATTCCGGTTTCTCGTTTGCTGACTTAAATTCTTTTGACTGGGTGACAGAATCCCAAGACGAAGATGAGGGTGATAGCGAATCGGAGGATGACTCGGGTCAGTCTGCAGTGTACGAGATGTATGGTTCTGATTGGGGTGATGACGACTTATTTGATTAGCATACGAATTCATTTGTATTACATGCTGCTGATGCTAATGAGCGTGAAAATCACTACATACCACCACCCACTGCTCCACTGCTGATCCGAGGTACCGTGCAAAGTTACATCGTCCGGACACCGGCGACAATGTTGACGTCTTACGCACAGACGCTACGCGGGCACATGCGAATTGCTCCCTCGTCTCCCCCTCCCGGCGGACTCTTCCCCTTCTTATCCGACCCGCCGAGAGACCCGCTTACGGCTGTTTCTCTGGTTTCTTTTGCTCACAGGCAGGGGGTGCATTTTATGACTATACCGCTCGATGCGGTTCCGCCAGTTCCGTCTGGGGGAGGAATACCGCATCACCCTCCGGGAGAGCATGTTTGACGGCGCCTGACCGTGATACGACGGCCACTCGGACAAAACAAAACTGCCCAACTGAGCGCGGTCGGGTCACCCTATCCCTATCACACTGCCGCGTCTCCGAATTCTATCGCCATGTCCTGCGTATCTACATCGAAATCGTGGGAAATCTCGGTGTTTGCCGCGCGACCCTTACCTTCCGTCATGCACCGTCATGCACCGATACGCATTCACCCCATCAAGGTCAACGCGACCAGAATCCAGATGCGGCAGTAACACGAGTCGACGACGGTGCGACCTCATGGAACACGGCACGTTACCGGGAAGCTCTGCCTCGTGGCACACAACGCAGACATGACGGCGCGATGAAGGGACGACACGGCGACCTGGAACGCGCGTCACCAAGACACTTCACCCGCACACAATGGACGCGACGCTGCGCGGCTGACGCATGTAGATTCCTCGCTCATTTGGCACTCCCCCTCTCCCGGGCCCCAATATGCGTCGTCGACACGCTGTCAACATGCATGCGCACCCCCAGTCGCTCACCCGAACCCCCTCGCTCCCCGGGAGGCCCGGCAACAACGCGACGAAATGTGTGTTGATGTAGGACATGTCACAGTGATGGTTGCATGCCATCCATCACTACAGCCTGCGTACGCTAGTATCCGTCTGGTGCACAGGATACGATACCCGTAAATGCAGAGGTCACCCGTGCCATCCCTACGCGGCATATCCCATCTCGTTCATCTCGTGTGAGTACCCGCTCTCAGCCGCCCTCTCCCTCGTCCTCACTTGAAAAAGGTGCCGGGACAGCGTCGCCAGAATCAGCTCAAGGTGATTTACGCTCAGTTAGGAGGCTTTTTAAGTAAAACCGTGCCGTGAATGCTCCCTCAAATTCTTTCAACTCCGTTGCTCAATTTGGGTCTTTTGAAAAAAAAAATCGATATAAGCAAGTTGGGTTTCTTGTTCAAACGTCCCCCATTGTTCGCCCGTGGTCGGTTCGTGCTTTCGACATGAAGGGCCCCAGTGTGCTGTTGGCGCTTGCGACACCGGTTACCATAGTCCCCATATATCAACGACGGAAGAAAACGCTCCCATTAGGATTGACGCTTCCACGGTGCCCAGAACCGCTGCCCATCATTGGAAATTTGTTCGAACTTACACCACTTGGAGCCGAGCAGTATGGTGAGTCCGAGTATGTGCTGTCTGATTGAGTCACCATCACATGGCGCATGCAGGCAGTTTAACCTCGTCTCTTGGGTAGAGATGTGATTATATTCAAGTCGGAGGAGCTCGTGCAGAAATTCGTTGAGAGACGGTCGTCGACCTAATGATAGACCACACTACGTGACCAACGAGTTTGTAAAAGCAATCTCCTTTTTCTTTTCTTTTTTCTCCTTCTCGCGCTTCTGGAACTCGTAAGCAATTTTCATTCATATGGTTCAAGTTGGCAGTTGAATATACTCTGACGCCTCGTAGTATCCACGCGACGCGCTGCAGTGTATTGTGAGGAGAAGCTCCGTTCAAGTACACGGTGGATGCAATGGTAGGTCAGGTTGTTCTGTCTCACGACACGTTCGGGCATTGACCATATTTTATAGGCGTCCGGAGAGGCTCCGTCTTCGATGGTAACGGATCTATTGTCGAACTATGCTGACCGAGAAGACTATGACACGATACGTAAAGTTATCACTCTGCATAGACGGTTAGCGCCCGGAATATATCTTCCGTCTCCCACTAACGTGGTATTTCCATGATAGCTGCGTCACACGCATGCTCACACGTCCTTGCTCAGCCCCCTCGCCCAGCCTCTCCTTCCACACCTTTCCAGGTGCCCGTCACCTTCCTCATTGCACTGAGGACTGCGTGCAGCGAGCACCGCGCGCTCTCTCCCTCGCCATGGCCCTCGCTAGGAAACGCACATCAACACAGGCTGCCCACAAGCCCTCGCTCCTTGTCTCTCCCCTCTTGTGCCTCCTGTGCGTTTACACGTCGCAAAGTCAAGTGAATGATTACTAATGATGCATGACCTCGCTTGCTCTGTAGCGAATACAATCTGTGCCATCCCGTAGTTTTTTTAATCTTTTTTTTTTTTTGGTGTGCGAATGTCATTGCAATTGGTTGGTTCTATTTGACACATATGCACATACATGTAGCAAGATTTGTGCCGACGCAGGCGGCGGTGAACCGAGTTACAAAAAGCTCGGCATAAAATTTGTTAGACTAATCAGAACGTAAAGAGATCTGACAGGCCATATTGGCATCTGGCAACCGGCTAACCTCCTCGTCCTCGTCGTCACCATCCACCCCACTCTCCGAGTCCTGCATATCCGCACCCGTGCCGCACATTAGCCCCTCACATTTCCGCTGCCCTGGTCAGCATGCAGGAACAACCACACAATGTGCAGTCGTTCATGCACGCGGCCCCCGTAGTTCCATCCACCCCGTGCCAGCATTCCGCTCAGGCTACCTCCGCCCTCCTCCTCGACTCTCATTGAAGCCGGAACATACCCTGTACCACCGGTGGTCAGGACTTGTTCGAACACATGTCGTCACAGACGACTTACTTGCTGTTCATTTTCCCCTGTTGCTGCTGGCGTTCAGGTTGAGTCACGTGATAGTGTTACAACGTGTGACGTGACTCACAGCAGACGCAACTTTGTAAGACTACAGTACCATCCGACCTCGGACTCGGTGTGCACCCGGATGAGTTCCTCTCTCCTTCCGTCGGACGAGGACAAGGTAATCGGTTCCTTGCTAAGGGCGGGAGAAACATGTACGTCATGGTCGCGATTACAATGTTAACGCACCGGAACCCCCCCAGTCAACTAGTACTCCACCAAGCTCCCTCACCCTTATTCAGCGTACCCCGACCCTAGCTTCGCTGGCCCTACTCGCGACCCAGCTGCACGTACTCGACCTCTTCTGTGGCGAACACACCACATACAAGAGTCTCCATGATGCCGATGTCAGTTGTGGTTCGACGCGTTGATCGATAGTACGCGGCACATGCAAGGAGGGTGACAACAAGACGGGTATGTAGTCGTCGTCCCATTCAGCCTGCCACGCTCACGTTCGCCCCGCGATACTCATGACGAAAAAACCGGTTTGCAGAGCTTGGGCTGTCTCTTTGACACCTTTAACAAAACACCGGGATATCTGGTCATCCATCACTTGATCCAACGGGCCGACGGAGAAGTCTGCCTCTTTTCTACTCCTTGTCGATCGCTTCTTACCTTCACCTGCAGGCCTAGGCAACGGATCAAAGACCAAAAGGCTTCGCACATGTCAATTATACAAGACATCAACGCAAACTCGAATACCAATAACAACGCCAACGGCGAACACGGTTCAACGAATGCGACGCCGTTGCAGGAAGACACGACGAGAACGTGACGACAGCGCAACGGCAGGCCAGTGTATCCACACGACGTGGAGGTATGAGGGACTCAAGATGCTCGAGCGGGGCTTGTTTGGGGATTTGTTAGCGTAGGCGAGCGAGGATGCGGGGCATACGCTGGTATGTAAATTTTGAAAAGGACAATGAGCGAACGATACCATTGAGCAAGGATGTTTCCCTCATGTCAGATCCAGATCTGGCGAATAGTTTCACGTGTCTACCAGAGTCCACATGCGTTCCAGGACCAAGGAAGATGCGAGCTCTCGTGTGCGATGTTGCCTATGCGACATACAGAAGTGTTTTTTACCACGTACGACGTCGCCGACAAATTTTCGTTTTTCGCTCATATTGTTTGCAGATGTCCTGCTTTACGGCTGGTGCATCATCGATAAAGCCGACATCGATGTTAGCTACGGCAACTTCATCTGACAGCCAGTCGAGCTACATCGAACGATGTCGCTGACCATCCTTTTGGGGGTGGGGGTGCTCACGCTTCGTCGGGCGTACATTCGGTAAGTGCGCATCATCATTTGGTGGTGCCCTGCTCACGCTCGCTCTACGCTGTTCCTCAACCTCCTCGATGCAGGCGCAGCCCCTTAGCTCACAGTTCAGTCACTGCGTGTGCAGGATGTGCGTCAGGATGCACTTGTTATCTGAATGCCTTGTCCATGCTAACATCCGTTTCGGTTAGCCACAAGCATAGCAAGTCCTGTTGAAGAACTCCGTGACCGGCCTGCTACACGTCATTCTTCTTCTCCATTCCTGGTCAAGGTGGAGAGATCGGATTCCAGCGACCCAGACAACTTCCCTCAATATATGTTCTCGTGCCCTATCGCCCCCATCTCTCTCCGGTGTATGAAGCGCTTCCTCGAACGTTATCCCGGGGACACCTCCCTACACCACGACTACCGTTTAGCACTGCAGCCGTCCTGTGACAGGTTGCCCTTAACTGCAGAGAGGAGATTGATGACCTCACTTATTGTACCCGAGGAATTTCTTGGTGGGGTCATGGGGCACCAAGGACAAGCGGATCAAGGAATATTTGATGGGCATTCTCAAACTACTCTTCACCTTCCAAACTGACACGCAAAATCATTGCTGGATAGATGGTGTACAGAGGCTTTGATATCGTCCCATTGGTGAAGTGGACGGTCGATGGGGCATCGAACCCTTCTCAATCGATTCACTCTGGTTGCAAGTGTGCGCGGGCGAAGCGGAGAAATGAGGGATAGTTGTTTCCCAGACTTTCCGAGCCGGATGGAACCTCGACGCAAGCCAGGCACTGGAGTTCCAGACTAATTGTGCCGAAAAGGTAATGGATCTAATTTCAGCTTCAGGATTCGCAACTCAACGTCACACAGTTGTTTGAGCATTTCGAGTCCGTGCATTCAGGCTCTCAGCCTGAGGAGGCACCTTCAAAGGGAAGCAAACGAAGCGGGGGCACCCCTATATCAGACTTTATTATTCCTTGCAAACTACACCTACAATGAACGTGAGGGTTTATTGCCTACAAATCCTGCTTTTCTTCATCGGTCGACACCGGCACCGACTCCACGACTCCCTTCAAAACCATCTAATCGCTATCGTGCTACAATTCGTTTCAGTAGATGAATTACCCATCCAGTCGTGGACATTCCTCTGCCTAGCCGCCGTAGCTCACTGTGACGGCACACGAGCATCTTCGATCTCTCCTTCCGATGACACCTGCACGGCAAATTCCCTTCCGCGACGACCTGCTACCTGGGATCCCATAGGCGTCGCGCAAACATTCCAGCGATGTGCCGTGCAGCCTGCCATGCCGCGCACACTATTGCGGGTTATTCGAGGTATCTTCTTAGCCCTCGGTGTGTCCTGGTCGAAGTATAATCGTTCGCGAAGGATTCGAATCTCCAAGGATCGCTTATGACGCAGTTTATATGTTCCTATCTCAGTGTTTGAGGGTGGCCAGTCAAGACGTCGGATTTTATCGCATGCAACTAGAGGAAAGGTTGCCGAGCTAGCTTCTTGACAATTGGCGGGTTGGTACCTCAATAAAGGATGTCGGTGGTCGATCCCGTATACCCCCCAACCCACATGCCATTGTCGATTTCCTGGGTCTTTTGGAGAGCGTGTGCGGATGCTCGCGTCGTAGTGTCGGTGCTTCCAGATCGCGACATCGTCAATGTCATGCAAGAGCATCATAAAACGAGGATCGTTCGATATACATTTTGGGGCCCTGATTGTCCGAGGATAGGCCTATGGTTCTATGAAAGAGCCTCAAGCGTTAGCGGCATAAGCCGCCCTGCCGAAGTTACCTACTACACGCGAGACTTTCTATGTTCGGTCGGCGCGGAAGTTCATTGGCAGATGAGTTGCCCAAGAGACTTCGTCACCGACGGTGGGAACAGATCAAGAACTTGCGAGGACGCGAGAGGAGAATTCCGGCGTTCTTAACCAAGGCTATGGAGCCTCGAGTCCCTGGTCCTTGTTACAGACCAGGCTGGTGTTGATGATGGGTGGACAATATTGATCGATCTTGTTATGGAGTCTGGGATAAAATACCATGTACTCCATAGCCTACGGATACGTATCTCGAACCACATCTATTCCGACGGCCAGCACCGAAATTTACTACAGCTTCTCTGGGAAAATGCAGACGTACGTTTCTTCTTCCTCTTCCTTCGAATAAAATTAACAATGTTTCGCTTCAGGTTCAAAATGCCTTTGATGCGATCACAAATAAACTCGGGCGATCGCTCTCCCTGGCCGATCAATCTATCGACAAAGAAGATTCTGACGCAATAGAACATGATGAATTTGGTCCTATCAGAACGGCGGTTTGCTGTCAGGTCACTCACACCATCCACGCTCATGATTGGTCTCACTTTCCATATCCATCCCCTAGTAGCATTGTCATAGTGCGTTGTTTTCTTTTTCTTCCTCTTTCTATGTATCTCTGGGTATCGCGCATATATCCGTGCATGATTCGACATACACTCTTTTGCTGGAATCCGAAATTTCTCGTGACCTGTTTCCCCCGCCTCCGCCTCCCCCTGCCTGTATGCACTAGGGTCTTTGTACTATATTTTCGATGTACACCTGACACCTTGTTGTATTTCTGACGAATGAAAGTATCCTGCGGATCTGAGAAAATTTCCGTGTCGCGAACACGTGACATGAAACTCATCGCGTCAGTTATGGAAGCCCCGACTCTGTTGTCGACACGTCAGATGAGTCGAAGAACGCGAAGATTTTGTTTTCTCAATCAAAGTCTCCACGCCGATCCACAGCGCGCGCGCGGATATCGCGTCTCCACAATGTGCATTGGTAGTGCGTCGCCCCAGTGACGATGAAGAAGAGTACTCGTCTCCGAGGAAGCGTGCCAAGGTATGACAAGCCCTACTCTCTCTGTCTGACATTCAAGTTGTCTCGAAGGTAGCTCACGACACGGGTTCAACCTCACCTGGGTCTGCAACCGCTGAGGTCGCTTTTTCGAACGATACACCTCCGGACATGCACCTTGCCGAGCAGAATTCGATACACTCCCGGGCCCCACAGCGCATCACCATGATCCAGAACGAACAACCGGCATCCATGTCATTCCCACCTTGCGATGTCTCGCCTCGTTCTGATTGCCACTCTCTATTCTCCCCCTTGTCGATACACGATTCTCCCGTTCCCACCCACAGAGCTCGCCCGCCGAGTGTAGGATCTTCTCCAAGATCTCTGCCACTTTCACGTTCCCCCTCACGTTCCCTTTCCATTTCTACCGATCATTTTTCCTTGTTCTCCTCTCATTGCCGTCCTACCACTCCTCCACAAACCACTTCACAGCATTCACATGATCCATGTTCTTCTGTGAGACGGAAGCCGCGTGTGGTGCCTTCGTCATCCTTGACACCCATTTCCTCTCCGGGTCTTCTTGCGCAGACGCTCTCGCAGTCGCCAGATCCCCTTGGGCTTCTCCCCCCTCGGCGTTCTCCGGACTCACACCCTGCATCGCCGCCCAATCCGCCACCAGCCATCCCTCACCCTGACCGTTCACCTCCGGTAGTGATTCCTGAAGATTCACACCCGCTCGGTCGTTATGCCTTGCGCCGTCGAGAAGCTCGGCAAATGAATCCGTACGCCTATGACAAGTTGTTGTACAAACAACAACTCAAGCTTCAGCCTGACGCCATCGTCAAACACCGAAGTCCTCGGCGTCGTCATGATTCTGGCGCGGTGGGTGATGCTGAGACACAAGATGAATACGTGTTGAATGCGGACGAAGATGACGGTGACTACGTCGAGGGCGTCACGAAAAGGAGGAGGACGGCGAATGTTGATCGCAACGAGGAAGATGAGGTAGGACTAGAGGAGGGTTGTTTGTTTGAAACGTTGAAGAAGCAGTCAAGCAGTGACGAGGATGAGGACGATATGGGCAAACTAGCAAGGAGTATTCGTAAAGCACGGGAGATGGCAGAGGCAATAGCCAGAGGTGAAGCTAGGAGAGCTGCTGCAGTTGCTCGCCAGGCAGAGAAAGGGACCAAGAAGAAGAAATGGCGGCCCAGGCCCTTTCCGGTTGATGGGGAAGCCGAACATGCATCCACATACTCTTCAGAACTCATGTAAGTCCTCATGTGCATTGCATCATTGTCTCACCTGAAGTCGTGTTGCCAAACAGGAACAGTCGCCTTCATCATCCCAATTTTCTCGAGCATGCCCGGAGCCTGCGATGGCTTCATATCCGCCATCATCCCTGAAATCACCTTCAAGACCCCCCGCGCCATCTCGAGCGTCTTCCCTTTCCCCATCCCCCAGTTTTAATCCTCCCCGATCACCAGATTTCTACGTGCAACAAGAAGACTCATATGGATTTGACGATCACGGCGCTTCCCCACGACATGTCTCACCCATCGATCACTCCGATAATCTTTCTGCCCCACCAAGTCCGTCTGGACCACCAATGACATCTGGTGCCAGCGCTTTGCCGTCGAATACCTCTGGATGGGAATCGGAATCGGACCAGTCGTCCACCCACGGGATGAATTCCAAGGACAGAAAAAAAAAACTGCGCGCACTGAAGCGAATGATGCCAGCTGCAATGATTGCTCGACAATTCGGTGGTACCAAGGGGGGTCAACGACCGCCTCCGCGTGCCAGGAGCACGGTAGAATCATCTGGAAGCGAGGCGGAGGAGGCCAGAGTGGTCCCGGGGCTTGCGAGAGCCAGACAAGGAAGGTATAGGGATGTGGAAATCAAGGGAGACCCAGAGAGTTCGGAAATTGAGCAACCTGCGGAGGTGTATGACGATGTCGGGATGGAGGATGTCGGCCTCGGCCCGACGGAATTTTTTTCTGATGGGCAATCGGTCCGCAGCGGTAGACAAATCCGACGTTCACCAAGGCCCGAACGTGGAGACGACATCATTTCTCTCAGCGACGATTCCTCGACGGGATCCTCGGAAGACTCGGAAAGTGAGGGCGGTGATGCTGAGATGGCTCACGGAGTCTGATCGACTGGATGCTGACTCGAACGAGAAATACTGGCAAGCAAAAGGCCAAGTCGAAGAAAACCGTGGGTTCGCGGAAATCTCGAGTGCCCAAGTTTGATGTTGTTACAAGAGGTGCAAGGCGTCATGGGAAACCCCATCAGACTCGCTTGCCTTTCGGTAGGACTGATACAGTTCAAAGCACGACTTCGTCGACCAAGCGTAGCTCAGAGAACCGGAATCGAAAACCTCAACGTGAAAGGGACACCACCGAGGAGGGAAAGCGACAGAAAAAGAAACAGAAAGGACAGTCCAGGACGAATCAGGGGCTAGTTTATAACGTTAATCGTGACGCGACGCACATCACATCCAAACATCACAAGGCCAGGATGACAATCGAGGACGAGGAGGATGAATTGAGACAGGCCTTGGATCCGGGATGGAAAGCTGAAATAGAGAGATGGAACAGATCTGTCTCTCCTGTTCGCCGGCCTGCTCCTGCTGCGGGTCCCGCTCCAAGTGTTCTAACCGCTCCTCGACCTCGCTTACACCGTCGAGCTTCTCCTCCGCGTCAACCACAGCATGAACTTCCGCTTCCGTGTTAACGACAAGAGGAACCTTTCGCAGTGGCTCGTCGCCGCTATCTCGTGGATATGAACATCACTCTCATTCCGTCTGGGGTCAAGTTTAGCGCTTCAACCTATGTTGGAAAAGGCCTCCTTTATGAACTTCATTCGGTCACTTCGGGAAGTTCAGAAGTTGCACCATTAGTGTTTTGTAACGTGCGAGGACTCGAGATTGGACCCACCACTTCCGCCGCAGTCTTCAAGGAACTACTTGGTCCACTATTCGACGGTCTTACTAGTGCGTTGCGCGACTTTCAAGTCGATGACACGGACACTATGAAAGAGTGGGAGTCTGTGGCGCGTTCTGCGAGTCAACTTCGTTCGTGGCTCGCGGTTCATACGGAGGATCAAGATTTTGCCGCCCTGAAGACAGCATTACGGGAATATTCGGATACCTTGCTGCTTGTTCTTGAATCGCTGGGAACAACCCTCTTTTCATTATCGACCCATTGGCCTCGTGGAACTTTCTGCCCGCCTTGCGACCGGTATCAAGTACAGGCAGGGGATAGCGGAGGATATATCGCTCATTCAGTCTGCGAAAAAGCTCATGCAACGTTTGCTGGATATCGACTTGCGACCTGCTTTCACTACTTTTCATGCGGCAGATGGTATCATCATGTTCAAATCTCTCCAGGAGATCTTCCGATCCCGTAACTTTGCCAATCTCCTCCATGAGCGATCGGCTCTCATGGGCTTCATCGAGCATGGTGATCTGGAGCTATTATCCAAAAGGGACCCAAACGACCCCGTTTTCGAAATATTCCTGAAGATGATAGTGCAGGCTATTTATCAACTGGATACGAACGTCGAACTGGACTTGAAGCAACGTTCAACGAATATCAATTCAACGAATATCAAGAAACTCCTTCAAATGGCTGTTCCCGTCAGCCCTGTTCCGTTCTCCCGCTCCGCACCTCCTTCTCAACACACCCTCTCCATGCTTGTCAATCGTTTCAGCGCAATGGCAATCGCCATCCATCTTGATCACACGACTCCCAACGTCAAGTTCCGCATCAGTCAGGCGAAGCGATGTGTGACCTTCAATGATGCGGATGATGATTCGCGAGTAGCTTGTGCGTACGGTATGATGGATTTTGCCATGATCGTCAGGCATCACAAGATCGTTGGAGGGCTGGAGGAAGTGCTGGGGTGGTTGGGAGAGATGGCGAATGTGCTCATGGATGAGTACAAGGAAGAGGACGCGGGCTCGATCAGGAAGCAACGTATAATAACCTTGATCCAGTTGCTGATCGGATCAGTGAGGCGACTGATCGAAACGCCCTCGTTGAACAAGGGACCCCAGCCCATTGTTGAGTATCCCGACCCGGCGCTTTTGGATGGCCGTGAGTGTTCCTTTGCTAGCTCCTTTTGTAGCTGACGCCGGGTTAGCCTGGGTCACTAGGGTGTTCAACCCCCGAACCGACCTGATCACAATTCAACAAACGGGATTCGAAATCCGGAGGCTAGTGCAGTCTTTTCTCAGTGTACGGCTGAAGGTAGTGCCAGGTGTCCGACCACCGCCACCACCCATTGTCCACAGCGTTGAGAGTCAAGAGAGCCAGGACGAATATGACAAGCTGTTGGAGGACGAAGAGCTTTTGGCTGCGCTGGGCGACGAGGCGGAAGCCTTTGCTATGGCCGAGCTCAACTCAAAAGAGACAATTGATGCTTGTGACGTAGACCATAACGTCGTA
>JBBPOY010000019.1:0-29541 GCA_038091675.1 Leccinum proliferum | reverse complement strand
GTATTGTATCTATATAGCTCAAGATACCAGGCTGATAATTTTATGATCATGTTTACCTAGGAATATCTACACCTAAAAATTTTCCTGATGAAGTAGCGTATCACGAACTTGAATGCAGCTGAGGCCATCAGGTAAATTTAATCAAAATGATAATGTTATATATAGCTTTATATTTGCTATCTAATCTTATAAATTATATCATGATGATTGACATATTTGTCATGATATATAATGACCGGGATAGTTGGCAGCATTTATCAAACCCATGCCGGTAGTGGACTTATGACTAAATCTATCTATTAGACACAACTTGTCTGTTGTGTCAAGTAGACTGCTATGTTGCAATAAATGGCATGTCTATCTGTTAGACATGAGCTACCTATTCCATCAGATAGTCTGGACTTGAAAGAGATGCCACATCTATCTTTTAGGCACCAGCTACCTCAAATGCCACTTTATGCCAGTGGGTGGTTTATAGCCATTGATATCTGTAGGGCTCTTATTATATTGTTGCATCATGCAGTCTGAACTGGCAATTAATGCCTGCAATATATGTGTGGACATGAATACCTGCCAGACACATATTGCATTCAATGTCAGGCAGTATGATCTCACAATGAATACCTGCCAGATACTATGAGGTCATCTCAAATACCAGTGGTGGTTTATAGCCATTGATATCTGTAGGACTCTTATTATATTGTTGCATCATGCAGTCTGGACTGGCAATTAATGGCTGCTAGACACAGGTTACATGACATGCCAGTAGGTGGTTTATGAACATAAATATCTATTAGGTATAAATTACCTGAAGCAATCTGACCTCACAATGACTGCCAGCACCGGATCTATGACATCATCAAGTAGGTACAATATTAGATATTTAGATCAGCGAACATTTTAAATTGTAATGTCCATCTAAATGATCACACAACCGAAGGCATAACAACTCATTTTATTGACTTTCAACAAGAATACAACAATATACATATTACTGTGCTGCAAGCTATTGGCACCCCTCGAATTCCCATTTGCACAATGAACGCCAATTAAATCTGCCGATATCAAAGCAAACGACTCATGTAAAATTACCTTTGATGACTGGTGGCTGCCAATGACAACGAAGTTATAAAATTTTACTGACTTGATCACAACAACGAAGGCATTCTGTGCTACAGGACACGCCGAAACGGTTCTGCAGTGGAATAACACTGAAAGCCGGTGAACACGATACGCACGGTAGTTTTTAACGCCTCGTTTGTGGGGCATGCACGCAAAGTTTCGCTCTGACCGAGGCGACAAAGATTCGTTGTCGGTTGACGGTGATAGAAGGTAGAGGATGAAGGATGGAGTCGAAAAGACAAACATAATGGTCACAAAGCACGGGTGCTGCCTTTAAATACGCGCACGCTTAGCAGAACGTGACATGTGTGACGGGTGAAGCCACGTCATCGTATCACGTGAGTTACCCACGCACTGGCAAGGGTAGCCTCGGAAACCACGCTCACCGAGGAACAAATGGAAGACGATTAGGTACGACTTTGCTACTTGATTTTTAGCAGGTTATATTTAAAATTAAATCCGTATTGTAACACGTAATCAAGGTGTAGTGAGCGCATTTAAGAGTGAACAAACGCCCGGAGGGCTTTTCCAGTCCGTGGGTTCGTCAGCGAGCTACTTGCTATCATTGGGAAACGACCGAATATATTAGCGTATGTAAAGACTTGGGAACCCTACTAATTTAAATGTTCAACAAAAACGCGCGCGCGGTCTGAAAAGGAAAGAGGAAGTAGTAAAAACAACGAAAAGCAGCAGTCGAGTGTGACTCGTTCGAGGCGAAACGTTTGAGTCCCGTCGCGAGTTTGTCCAGACGGGCAACTTGCTTCAGGATGCTCCGACTAATCGAGGCTGACATGGACATGCCATACATAACTGTCTACTTCAGATCTTTCCGTTGCGTGCAGATGCCTTTAACGCACCTCACCAATCCCGTCGTCCACTTCACACTATCGGATCCCTCCGTCTTCTGGATCCTGAACACCGTGACCGCCAATGTATACGCTACAGCAGACCACAGTGATATTTCCGCAATGTTTCTGCCTGGACTGTGTGCACCGCATCAGAAACACGAACGGCACGAACGACCAATAACGCACCAGATTCGACGACCGAATCCAATCCAAATACCCAGGGGAGTTTGTCGTCGTTTAGCGTACCGTCCTCCCGCAAAAATCGCTCGGGCATAAACATTTCAGACTTGCCTTCGTTCCGCAACATCGACCTGCACGTGTGTTCCGTATTCATCGTACGTGTATGCTCGACGTCCGACTTTGATGCCTCCGATAGACATCGTCTTCGGTGGAGGCATGTGGAAGACCTAGAACATGTCAACGGAATCCAAGTGTAGACAGTCGAAATGAGTGAGCACACCTATAGGCGGAACAGGGATGCCATCTCATCGTCTCGCGCAATAGAGCCTCCACGGCAACGATGCCCGGTCGTCGAAGTCGGGCAGTCGCTCCCGCCCGACGACGCGGTCAATGTGACACAGCCCGTGCACGATGCTGAACACCCAATCTGGGTGGTTGATCATGAGATAGACAAATATGACAATCGTTGCGCTCGTCTGCTCGAAAGTCAGGCCATGACCAATCAAAGGACAAGTAAGACAAACGGTCTCCATCGCAGCTGCGGACGTCGTTAACCTCGAGTTAACCGAGAGCCAATAAAAAAGCATGTCATTACCTGCATAGTGTGCCCGCAGAGTCTTCGACGGCTTGTACAAGCTCTTGCTTGTCGTCCAGACGATGGTGTACGATGGAAGGTGCATTCCCCATTAACCACGCACGCACGCGATCGCTAACAATTTCGGGATATACGACGCGTTGTTTGACCCGTTCGTATGATGGATTTACCCGTTCAGACACCTGGCACTCGGCGTCCACAGACTTGAGCCCCATGCCTTGGAACCACGAAGGTAAAGCCTTCACTGCATCCTTCACATTGTCAATGAATTGAACGGGAAAAGCCTAGACCGGATCAATTCTACTCACCGATTGGGAACGTGGTGCACAAGACACTGACAAAGATTTCCGACACTCGATGCATCATCGCTACGAACGCCCCATATATCACCTCCATGACGGCTGTCAGCGTCACAAACCTATGAATTATGAGCACAACGTCATCGCAGGAGACATAGAGCGCATATATAGAGAATGCAGTGTGACATACCTGGATTCGAGCGGGGGGAAGTCGGGGCAAGCGCGAGTACGTGGTGTTTTAGTACACCGGAAGAACGGTGTGGTGGGGTAGGATGTCGGCGGACCGGACGGTGACTTCGGCGTTTGCGGCAAGGGCGGTGGAGATGGGGTTTACGGATCATGAGGGCTTGGAGAGGATTGCGAGGGGGTGGAGAGAGTGGGCGAAGCGGGAAAACGGGTGGCGTAGGCAGGGTCTGGAGCGGGCGTAGGGTGGGAGAGGGAGAGGGAGGGAGTGAGTGAGAGAGACAGGCACACAGATGCACTGTTGCACCGTCTTCGTGTGTTATCGACGATCGTCGCATTGTCGCGTGTGGCACAACGTTGCGCGTCACGTCACGTCGTCGTCCAGCTGCTCACTTTAATATTTCCGCCTCACGGGACATGCGTGAAGGGGGACGCGCGGGCCAAGCGCAACGCGTGATATGGGATGCGGTGTCTGGATGTGTAAAAAAGACCAACCTCACGACGTTAACGTGGAGACAACGTCAGCCCGGCGACGTTCCGTGTGGAAAAGCGCAGCCTGTCTGGAACGCGTGGCGGGAAGTGGGCACCCGGTTCGGTTGGTCGTTGGGCGCATTGGCTGTCGCGGCGTCGTGGCCATTGGACTAGGATGCGGCCACCGTTTGCGCTGAAGTTTGCTTTGGCTTTGGTTGAGATTGGGAGACCTCCTCGTAGAATTTTGGAGGCATGATCGAAACGCCAGAGGCCCGAAAGTTTGATAATGCGTGGGATGCGAGGAGAGTCGAGACGCGTGTGGCTTTGACTACGCTTCCTCGTCTGACTCGTCCGCTGCTCATTCGACTTCTTTTCTCAACTTCGCCACGCTCACGTACGGTGTCTTGGCCTTGATCCATACCCCACCAACCACTCCACTCTACAAGGGCCCGACCCGGTCGCGGAGGCCAGCAGTGGTGGACCCCCAAGGCCGTTTCCATTATTCCATGCCACGCGCTGCATGCCTATCTCGGGCGGCCAAACATCGATGCTGGTGCTCCGACCACTGGCTTCCGCGTTTTCCGTTCCGGCAGTCTGGCCTTTTACATTCGTCGACCTTTCCTGGGTTTCCTGAGTACGTCTCGGCTCAGCGTTTGCCAAAGAAAAAAAAAAAAAGGAGCGCGCCGTGGACTGACCTGCGAGATGAAGTGTTCGAGCATGCGGTATTCAACAGTCTTGCGGCTATAATCAAGCTGATATATTTTGTGTATGAGGAATGGCTGAGGATGGACCCCCAGTCAGCGTGCGAGCTTTCCAGCTCTAGCTGGAGACAGTATCTTCGCGTAGATTTGAGCGTGTTTGTGGTCCAACGGCGAGTTGTGGATGGTATTCCGATGTGCTCAAACTCTATTCGCGAGTTATCTGGTGGATCTCATGTGATGGCCCATCGGGCTCTATCAAGATATGTCCGCGCCCGAGCATACTCGGCGATACGGAATACGGCTTGACGGTATTAACGTGATCAGTCATAATGACGTTTGTTCACAATTCCGTTCGAAGGTGGGGTCGCGAGATGGCTGATGCAAATGAACGTGCCTCTCGTTCTGTTGACGACGTTTCCATGTGAATTCCCGGATGTCCGTAACACATTCTACACCATCGTAACCGCCGCTCGCAATGATCGTCGGGTCCTCGGATGGGTTGGACCAACAGAGCGCACGCATGCGGACGTTCTTTTTGGCGGATTTGGAGCGTATTCTTTCCTCCTCGTCAGAGCAAACCGAGAGCTGAGGTTTGTGGCTCTTTCTGAACTTCATATGCTTATCCGTCCGATTAAGCGTTCCTTTCTCCGAGGCCAGCGCATGAGGCTCGTTGGGAGGGGTCCGATGCAGTGGCTTTGTCTCTCCGGCAGTGGAATTGGGGGTAGCCTTCCGGTACGAAGCAACCTGTCGACTTGCGCTTGAATCTACCAACTGTTTGACCTCCAAGAAGATTAATGTCAAGATTTGTGATCATCACCACGGCTACTCGTCCCGCCTAACGTAAAGATGTACATCTCCAATCAGTTTGGGGGGTTCATCTCCGGATATATGACCACCTCCAAGTCCGTGACAAAACATGTTTCGTCGCCGAGCAGGCGGCTCTGCCCCCACCAAGTGACGTTTGAGCGCCGAGTGTTCAGACTAGGTTCGGTAGACAATCAGGGAACGGGAGGCGTGCGCTCGATAGCAGAGTTGCGAAATGAGGACTTGTCCTGCATCGAGTCTGCACAACACATTTAGTCGGACAGATACGACCGGAACAAGTAGGATATACCATTATTTGATTTGTACTCCATTATCGTGGAAGCAGAGAGGTTAAGAACCTGCCGAATCGTGTCCCTGTCCAATGGATCCTCGTGTGTCAGGGTGTAGAGACGAGTTGACGGGGTTGTACCAACCTGATCTTTTCACGTACTTTCATATCCGCCTCGACGCGATTCCAGATGGAAACGATGTCCTCGCTCTGTCGAACGCTGATCGTGCACCCGCAGATCTCCGGCCACTCCTCGCCGTCCTCGTCGTTGCCGTCACCATCCTGCTTGAGACGTCCCCTTCCGCATTCGTCAAACATGTCACCCACGACACCACACACGAGACCCTCCCATACGCGATCTGGGACACCCTTTCTTAGACGGATAATCCATTTTCCGCCTGCACGGTTGAGGGGATCTTCCCAGACGGGACGTCGCACGCCGGCATGAAACAACAGGTAGTCGGTCGTGGGCGTGAGGGAGGACGACAGGGAGAGGTGAGTGTGCAAGGACCAAAAGGACTCGACCTGCAAGAAACGAAGAAAGGATCGAGGGCAGCACGACGAAAAAGGAAAGCGACGGACGCACCGATGAGAATGAGGCGACTTTTTTGATCCCCTCTTCGTAGTTAGTGATCTTGTTCCCTGGAGCACGTTGCTGACGGAACCAGAAAACCCAGCTGGATACGGTCGTCGATTGACGACGAGGAGTGAGCACGAGGACGGGGGGTGGACACGAGCACGAACATACGTGTTCCGGAGAGGGTGTACCGTGGTGGACGAGGGGGACGAACCAGCGGTTTTGGTGAGCGCGGCGTCTGGTTCGCGGTTCGCCAGCGAGGTCGAGAAATGGCGACTGGAGAGAAGGCGGGCCTGCTGTGTGCCAACTGGGGCAGTGGTCTCGGGTTGGCTGGCAGACGTTGCAGGCACTGCCGGAGTAGCACTACCGGCGCCGTTGTGCGATAAGCGCCTACCTGACTGGAAGGTTAGCCATATCCACCCACATCGAGAATAAGACACCCACCACTGCGCCGGAAGTCAGCACTTTTCGAGGCATTCTCGCTGTCGGGATGGGCATCAACGTGGATCTCGCTCGTGCTCGCTAGGGTGACAGTAGAAGCGCGGTGAGATGCTGCGCAAAGTGGTTGCAGAAATTGTCGAACTTGAATCCCTCAACTTCGTCCGACGGACGTGCAGATCCAAGCTTTGCTTTAAGTTGAAGTTCAGACAGCATGCGTGCCGTTCAGGATGTGTTAACGGAAACATGCATGTGTCGCTAAGTGAGAGAACGTAAAGACTAGGAGGCGGTTGACGGCCCTCAACCGACACCACCCCTATGCGCATGTCGAAGCAAAGCGAAATGGAACATTTCCTGTTGTCCGTGTCCGTGTTCGTGCTCATGTACATGCCCCATCCAGATGCCAGATGACTCGATACCGAGGCAGACGCCAGCAGCCCTACGCCCGCATACGACGGAGCACCCGACCCTGCGTCACGCGTCGCACCAGACGTCGTCGACACGTGAGGCGGTCCTGGAGAAATCATCCGCCCCCTGTGACCCTGCGCGTGATGCTCCTGGTATAGTATTCAGCCAACGAAGCCGAACTGCGTTCTCCCTGGTGTTGACCTTGTTGCCTCTGCCCTGTCCACCACTACCGTACTACGACGCGGCGTGCGCTAACGGCGGAGGCGCTACCTGCGACGGTTGAGTGTTTGCGCCTGCTCGGGCGTCCCGCTCGGATAGTACGCCTGAGAGTGTGGCGACGAAGGCGTGTCGTGATATCCCCTGCTCGCTACCGCTACCGCAGGCCCGTTGGGGTTGATATGATTGGTATTGACCGAGTTCGTGCTCGCACAGACATCGTATCGTGCGTGCGACCCCGCGTATGCCGACGAGGGGTATTGAGAACGAGAGAAGGGTATTGTGCTCGTTGTGGATGATGAGACGTCGGGGGGTGGGGGTGTGGGTGTGGGTGTGGGTGTGGGTGTGGGTGTGAACCCGTCTGCGCGTGCGCATAGCCCTCCGAAATCTGTTGTGGATGGGCATACCCACCGTGTTGCTGAGAGTCCTTTGAATCCTTGGCAAGTTTACCGCTAACCACGCGACGGCTCGATGCGCACCAATATCTTCTTGCAAGGATTTCTCCGTCTCGATGTGATTTTCTTCATCACTGAGGTCCATGCGATCGCAAAACGCATCTCTTCTGCTCCTAGTACACCGTTAAGCTGGGCTTCAAGTTCGTCGGTCTGCGAGTCTGCAGTGGAGAACTCGATGAGTGTTGCTTATTGACGTATTGTAGGCGGACGTGTCAGACCTACTTGGTCAACCGCGTGGTGGGGTGGAATAAACCCAAATTGGAGATCGTCTATACTCGTAATGTCCCTCTCCATTTCGGCAATGCGCTGCGTTGTTCTTGCTCAGATTGTTGGGACAAGTCTCGAAGACTAAACGAAGTTGAAAGGGTGATGAAAGAGAAGGTTGCAAACTGCCGAACGAGCGCCTCTTTCAAGCGTCCGTTTCGCTTTTCAAGCTCGGTGCATGCTAGCGAAGACTTTGCGTTTTTGCTTCATCCTTTTTACTCGAGGCTGCCCGACCGTCGGTAGCATCTTGTTGCGATCAAGAACCAGCTTCGAAGCCCGCGAGTCATGGAAGACCAATTTGTTGTTGCTCCGGAACATTAATCCGTTCTTGAGATCGTGCATTTCGCGCTAACATGCATTCGTAAAGATGCGCCTCGCGTCAGAGTTCAATGTAGCGAGATACTCACCCCTCCCCTTGGATCCCTCGACCTGGGTCAAATTGATGCAGTCGCACGGTTTGGTAAACAAGTCAACCATATGTATCAAACCAGGTTACCACGCACGTACCTGTTGCCCCCCCTAACGATTGCCTTACAGATTGCAGGTAGAATAGTCGGCTTGCCACCGTTCGCGTCCAATGATGCTAAAGCGGCCAAATTTCTCTTAGATTCTTTTCAAAACCGCCTGTCTTGTCCGTCTTCATGGTTGAAGAAACTGGGCAACGTAGAGTTGACGCAATACGTGAGGCCGAGGGAGGAATTGCGGTACCCGGATTCGGACTCCGACCGCTGCTTTTATTTTACACACGCCATTATTAATACCATCTGAATCAATGAAGGATAAGCTCACGAACTCCTAGTGTCAATCTACCCACAGCCAAACGGATCCTAGTAACCAGGACTGATTTGATATGAGTTTTCCCAATGATGAAACCCACGCTTTTCACCATTTGCCAATGGTGGATTGTTTATCTAGACGTCAACTCCAACGACTAGCGTGTCAGTGTAATAACATGCGCGATAGCGGTCAATAGCGATGATCAAACGTAATTGATCTTTCAACACACTACGTGAGAAAAGCGTCCATTTGTGTGAACAATGTCCAACGACTTTGGTTGTTTCGAGTAATAAAAGGAGCAGATTATCAACAATGCAAAGATAACAAGTCAGAACATCAAAAATAGATCGTACTTGTGGGGCTTGAATCAGGAAGTTGGGCAGCAGATGGAAAGGTGTGAACACGAAGGAGACGACGACCAAAGGCATAATTATTGGTATCCAATTAAATATACCAGCGGCTCGTCGCGTTCATGATGCCAGCTACACACCTAAGCTGATTCTCGATAGAAGCATGCGAAGTGAGGAGTCTGCTCGACAGTCCCTCAGGATCGGAGTGGCCGCGAGCCTTTCGGCAATAGGCTACGGTGTTTTCAAAAGAATACATCAGACTTCCTTTCCAACCGGCGCGATAAGCTAGACACAACGTGGCTCAGCATGCGTTTAAGATTGAACAATCTGTCACACTGTCTGAGATGCCTCGGAATGTATAGAACCGTTCTTGCTGTATGGTCGTCGCAGAGGGGTCCAAAACGACTCGAGCCGTGACGTCGCTCTTGACGCATCCTCCGCAGGATAGAACGGTGCCACTTGCTACCAGAGGAATCTCCGATCAGGATGTCGCTTATCCGCGTTTTGAGCTCTATACAGTCCTTGAGAAGCATCGGAAGCTCAATACCATTACCACGAATCACTCTGAACAGTGTCGAAAACCTGCGATAATGATGAGTCAGATTGCAGCTGTTCGAATGAGATTCTTACTCGTTTCGGCCGCCCGAGGGTGGTTTTCTGGGGGGTCTTGGTATCTGTCGAGAGAGCACGATACATAATGACAACGCAACGTAGACTAACAATGGACCGAATGTGGTAGACGGGAAGGAAGACTGCCTGGATTTGCAAGGGTTGAAAGACATTGAGACAAAGGGAAAGAGGTGAGGTGGCAAACTCAAACCTGAATCACACTCCATCATTACGAGATCAACACAACTGCGGTTTGCTTAGTTCTTTTTCACTTCGTCTACCCATGGAGTAACAACAGATGGGGCAGGTGCGTTATCAATACCTGAAGCTGAGGTCTGCTACGCGGTCTCTGGTGGAGACGTTGCAGAAGTTGGGGGTTCCGCGACGTCGCTCGGCTCGCACTCCTCTGCCACCTCAACTGAAGATTGGCCCGACATCGTCTGATCGCCCTGCCCCGGTTGTATCCTCATCACTCCACGAGCATCCTCGGAAGCGGGTGCCATCGGAGTTTTCGTTGAGCTCGCCTTTCTCTTCAAGCTCTTCTTACCTAGTAGACGATGGTCAGCTACATGACGCAATGGGTACGGTTAAGGTATGAGAGTACCTGACGGCCCAGAGACGAGCAACTCCTCCCTCCCCTTCTTGGAGGCGGTAACATCGAAGATGTCTATCTACGCGTCCCAAAACGACTCTAGAATATGTTCTGAACCTCCTTGAAACAGATCCGCAGGTTCCCAGCTAAACACCAACGAGTTCGAGTTCGTCAGGATCCCAATAGGTTCTTGGAATGACATACGTACTCTCGTCCCAGTCATACCCTTTCCACTACGAAGGTAAGTGGAATGTGTGTGAAAGGGGTAGCGCTGGAAAGACTTTGACGTGATACTTCCGCACGACCCGATTGAGTATGAGTGGAATGCTGAGCGTAGAGCTTACCCTAGTAATTTTCTTGCCTCTCTTGTGGTGGACGCCTGTTCTGGTGACGGACACTGGGCGTGAAATGAGAACGGACCTTCCCAAGGCGAGGGCAAGAAAAGTTCACCGACCGACTTCGTACTCTTGAGGGCCGTCTATGCGAGTAAGTTAACAACCAACCAACTGCGACTTTCTTTCTATCCGCATCAGCATCGCCGACAACGACGAGTGAATATGTACGAGTTGTGTCATCGGCTTTGGATCCACCTACTACGAGCGAGCCAGAACCCTCACTAGTCGGGCATGCAAAATAAGGCTTTGTGAAACGAGAGCACGGGAAAGCCCTGTAGAAATCTAAAATGGAAGGAGCGTACGGAAATGATGAGCCATGTCCATTAAAAAGGTCTGCATGAGCAGACTCATAAAGTCGTTCTGCGCGGACGAATGATAAACTTGCTGGCCCTGTTGGTGGTATTGATGCTGGACGTTTCCGGTCCTCCGCAAGGTTGGACACAAGGGGAGGGGGTTCAGTGGCGAAAAGTCATCTTCGTCCTTGCGGAAGCGGCAATGGCCATCAGCGAATCTTCAGGATGAACCAGCTGAGGGGACCGATCGGTGGGGTGTATCGGAGGGTGCCAGAACGCGTTACTAGAACCACGTACGAGGAATGGGAAGGGAAGAACAACGAGAGTAAGACCCGGCGGAGGAATTGCCCGAGTACGAGACCGTGTAGGAGGACAACGAGACAGCAGAACATCGGGCTCGAACGCCGAGTCCCTTGCTCATTGTTTATCGCAACCTCCGTCTCAGGATCGCAACCTCCGTCTCCAGGATCTCGACGCTCGAGAACGGAAGGTGGTGCCAGTCGGGATGAAGAGACCAGGGAAAGGGTTAAAAACGTTCGAGAAGTTGGTCTGAATCTTGTACCCAGGCTCTGTGTCTCTGGCCAAAGCGCTCTCAGGAGCTCAGATGAAGTAGTCGGTATATCCGTACGCAGGTTGGATGGGAAAGCCGCACGGTCGGTGAAGTCCAGCGATTCGCGCCAGGGCTCGCGGACGATGTCTCAGAGAAGTCCGGGCCAGCGCGCCTGGCGTCGTGACGCGAACAATTGCCGCACATGCTTTTCGGGCGAGGACGCTTGTGTTACAACGGATCATGAAACGTCTCATCGTATGCGGTCTCTATGACCAGGAAATCACTTACCAGCTTGCAATACAAGCCGCATGAATTACAGTCGAGCTCGTCGTTGGGACCAGAACGCCAGAGGGGTGTGTGCGTAGCGCCGCAGTTCGAGCACCCAACCTTGACCCCGGAGCGGATTCCCGCGAAGAATCGTCGGATCGACACCGAGAGGGAAAAGTGATGCAGCAGCTGGTTCGTTGTCGTTATCGGGAACAGGCTGAGATTTCGCGAAGGGGATGGCGGACTCTTGCATCAGGACAACGGAATGAATCGGGAGGAACACTGTCATTGAGAGAAGCAGTAGTACGGTCATCTGTAGGATCGACGTTGCTGAGGATCTGGTCGAGCGAAAGCTCAATAGTAGGGCGTAAGATGCTGAGACCACGGGAAGAATATGACGTCCTCCACATGATTCATAACGTTGGAAACGGTAGGTTGTATAGATAGGAGGGCAGGTGGACCGAAATCGCTGGGAAGAAGGGATGGGAACAGACGGAAGGGTTGATCGTCCGTTGGGCACTTGCGCTTCCTGTATGGGTGGACTCGTCGCTGGCCGAATGTCCTGATGACTACGTCGGGTGGGGGTTTCCTTGAACTCCGCAAAAGGTCTGAGATCGGTGGCGCTGGGGGAGGTGGAAGGGATGGGTTGGTCATGAAATGCGCCCAGACTTCGCGTTCTGGCTGGCCTCTCGCCTAGCAGCGCGCTGGAGAATGAAATCGGTGGACGCATGGCACTTAGAGTCGGGAGCCCTAAGTTCCTTTATGCTCCTATGGAAGGGTCGGGTTAAAAGGGGGATGAAAAGAGGAGGAAACTCAACTGCCCTTTTCCTTGTCGAGTTTGTCACCCATGTTCTCGGAGAGCTTCTTGGACTCACGCTTGGACTTGTGGTTGTCTCAATCGACGACTCGGACGACTCGGAGGTTCTGGAGATGTCGCAAACGCCAACTCAGGTTCTCGAGGCGCTGGCCCTGCTCGAGGTAGCTGGTCACTTTTTGGATGCAGACCTGCGCTGGATGAAAAAAGGGCGATTGAGGGAAGTGGGTCAAGGAACATACTTGTCTCTGTCTGGCTCACCTCAGGGTAGCAAATCCTTTGTCGCATTCTCCATGGAAAGTGTGTGAACGTTCAACGGATAGTATACCTTGAACTCGAGGGAATCACGAAGTGGCTGTACAAATGCAATGCTGTACAGCGACCCGGATCACTCTAAGAGATATAGTCTGACAGAATCTTGGGCCTGTCACTCACATCGCGAAGCGCGTATGTTTACTTGCAAAGTGCAGTTTTGGATACTGTACAGTTTTTTGGTTTTTGGCTTTTGGTTTTCCTCCTTCGTTTTTTCTTTTCTTTTCCAGTCATGCACATTCGAATTGCTACTAGAAATATCGATATTGTTGTAAACTAGTATGTGCGATATGATATCCATACTACCGGGCGCGGGCGCATCCGTTGGGACGCGTTGCACGTAGATGGAGTGGGAGTGGGAGCGTCGCGTCCTCGTCTTCACCCTCGGTTGACATCGCGCCGTCATCACGTCTCCTCCTTGTCCTCCGCGTCTTCAGTCGGCGTCCTGGTCGAGTGGTTCGCGTTGGTGTGTGCGCAGGAGAGGGAGAGGGAGAGGGAGGGAACGCTGACGCGTCGTCCGCGTTGGCCTGTACGCAGGAGAGGGAGGGGTCGAAGTCGAAGTCAGAGGGAGAGGGCCGAACATCTCTGCCTTGCTCATCGGCGTAGGCGAGGTCATCTCGACGTTCTTGCCGACCGTCTTTGCCCGCGTTGACTGTTGCAGACAGGCCGCTGGACATGACTTGTACTTGGTACCTCGAACATGACCTGATCTTCAGTTTTCAGTCGTCCACATTGTTGCGTACAAACGGGAGCTCTGGAAGTACCTATTGCCGTTTCAGTTGATGGTGCTAGAGGACAACGACAAGGAAGCGCCGTACCGAGGTCTACACAGTGTGAAGTCCATCAGACAACGCTATCGATGGAACCCATGAGTCTATCACATCGTTCCGACATGTTCATTCTGTTGACGGTCGAGTTTTGTACAATGAGGATTAAATGAGCGGTCAACGCGCGAAGTAAGCTGTAGTCGGCAATCGGCAGCGACGCGATTACATGTGAGAGTTCGCAAATACGCTCTTGTGGCTCCACAAAGTCTGCAAGTAGTGTCAAGTTCAGTTCAAAGCTAGGAAGAAGGAAGATAGACCGACCCATTACAAACACGGCAGGAAGAACAGACAGCGGGAGTTTGTCGACGGGTCTGCCAAAGCTCCAAAAATGACCTCGACTTTGCCTTGTCTCGTCTGTCACTCGACGAGGTGCCCTCATTGGGCGCATCCTTCTGCCAAACTTGTAGCCTACAGGAATGGGGCCACGTTTATAGGTCCAGAAACCTTTACCTTGCCGTTCAAATCACCACCTCGCAAAGACGAGGGTCAACATCAGGTGAAGCGGCGCGATGAGGGAATGGGGCTGCTGTGGGCGAACCAGACACTACAGTCAAGCCAGGGTGGTACTTCCTGTCTCGTCTAGCCTCCGAGACCAGAATCGGTACTGAGCTCTTGTGTTGTACCCACTCCTCGTCGGTCAATGTCTGCACAATGCCCGAGCTCAGAGCTCGGTCTGAACGTTACTAAGCCCTGTCCGGCAACCTCAAGTAGCGAGCTCGAAGGAAGAGAGCTCGACAATGAGGCCTCTGCGCGGTCCACGAGCCGTTTTGCATACTCTTCGTGGGTGTGATCGGTGTTGACGGTGTACATAGACTTTGTTGGACTGGGCGTATACGACTCGTCCATCGAAACAGAACCTGGGAGACGCAATGAGTAGAAGAGCTTGGAATTGTTCGGGTCTTGTGCGAGTTGTGATATAGGTACCAGTGTAGCACATAGGACATGTCGTGGAATAGAACCGCCTGGCCTCCTCCTTGCTTCGATGATGAGGAACGCATGCCGATAATTTTTTCTCGTCGTCGTCGTCTGCTGTTCGCTGCTGACCGCCTATTTGCGCACACGTTATGACGATGGAACCAAGGTGAGCGTCACCCCGCTGTTGGAGTATTAGGTGGGAGAACTACGCTCAAGTTGCAAGCACTCACACTTTCATAGAATTCGAGGACAGGCTCTTGTAAGACAAAGTAACGGGTCTTCCACCTACCAAAGTTTTTACCTAGGGCGGGCCAAAATTTGCTGGAAGGGATGAGAGCGTCATCGGCTTCCGTGCTCATCTCCGCTTGAAGACGAACCGTTGGAAATATATCTCAACTGGAAGAGAGACGTTCGAATCTCGGTTTGCGGGCTTTGGGTGTTCAGGAATCGGACTCTTCTTCGAGTCCCAACGCTGGTCTTCTCAGTATGACGCGAGTGGTGTGGGTTGGGTATTAGCAAACAAGGCTGATTGCCAGTGAGCGGCGTGCTGCTGCGAAGGCCTGCCGGATGGCATTGAGTTATTGAGGACACGAGTAGGCGGTTTTTCCACTTCGTCAAGGGGAAGTAAAGGGAACATGTTTGTATTTGAGGATGTGGTAGAGCTCGGGTGCGAGAGAGACGTTGATCTTGGGGGTACGGTGAGAGGGGAAGAGGAGGGAGACTGGATGGTTGACAGCGGAAGATGAGGGTGGCGGTGTGTGGACGTGAGGAGGACGAGCTGGACGCAGAATGGCGCTCTCGAACGCCTGGATGTACATAAAGACTAGAGTGATAGCGACAGATTCCCCCGGCTTGGATGTCACCGGGCGATCCGTACAGAAATCGATGTGGCGGTTGAACGTTGAAACTTTCAAGCTTGAAGAACAAGATAGCTCTCAGTCGACGATCAAACTTTCAATTTCAACTTGCCAAGAGCCAGCTCAACAGGGCTCCGACTTTGCAACACATATCCGACAGGATCAACCTTATATCTGATAGCCCAGCACAATATACTTGAGTTTTGTCCAGCCGGCCCCGCTATAGGGAAGAAAGACAAGGGCGGACCGGGACCTTCGACTGTCCGGCGTGTCGTACGTTCGTCCAGGAAGTTTTCGCTAGAATAGTATGATAAACATTCATTGCCATTCCTGCCCTTCGTAGCGAGGGGATGTTCCGCATCCAATTATTCACGGATCTGCCAATCCCTGAGCGCAGGCACCCGAAGTTCCTCTACCTCGTTTCCGAAGTCTCTTGTACGTTTCTCCGCTCCGTAAGCGTAAAAACGTACAACGCCTACTGGCAGGCTGTCGCCGCATCTTCTCACCGCACCTTCGTTCGCTTGATTCCATCAAGCTTCTTTCACATTGCCCCATCAATAACTTAGCCGATCCGGGGAGTTCCATATGGCTATCTAACTTGCACCAAAGGAGATAGATAGTCATATGCCGGATTGAACACAAGTCAGAGTTTTCCTTGTTGAATCGCCTCGTTTTCGTCTCCGTCTCCTATTCCGATCCGCAGTCGACGCCTATGGATACGTACATAGCTGCCGAATCATGATTACGCGTCTTTGATCAGTAACGACATTACATGGTCGATCAGAACTGCCAGCTGGGGTGAGTCTGGGAAGTCTCTAGTATGCGAGTATAATCACGCGCCTTGCAGAGCGTTTGAATGGAACGTTTCGAAGTTCGGTGGTAGTGTGCTCGGTGGTGTCTCGATGGTCACTGTTACATAAAAACCACTAAAAGAGGTTAATTGCCTGCACCCCAGAGCAGTGGAACGCCGCTCATAGACCCGTTGCCGTGATCGCGGCGCATGCTTAGGAAGCCAGATGGCCACAGGAGGTCGACAAATAGTCGATTCGAACCTTGTCGCTCCAACAACCTTTCACTGAAGAGTGAAAACGAGGCAGCTCTAGAAAAAGAAGTCATGGTCCCAAGGCGCTAACTCACAGCTTTATGCTGTTCCTGGACGCGGGACCCAGAGAAGTCCCTATGCGTACACGTACAAAGTTAACACCTGACTGTCGTTGGCATCACGGATAACATAATCTTAACATACGTTTATCGATATCATAGTAATCGAGCCGCATCGCGCATGTCGTAAAGGAAGCCTATCTGAAGTTGAGTACTTAGAAGCTAGCTAGTGGGAATTAGAAGGGGGGTGAGACCTCGCTTCAGGGATTGACTCACGAAGAAAGGGGAGGGAGGATATCCGTCCTGCGCAGACAGCCCAAAACTCGGCCGCCTACCTCCTCAAGTACCTCCGCCCAGACATGCGCGTCCTCGACGTCGGCTGCAGGCCGGGCGCGATCACAGTCTCGCTCGCGCAGCTCATCCCACACTGTGGGTCACGTCACCGGAATCGACTACGGATATCAATTCCCGGTCATTTAGGTCAATCAGGTTAGAATCAGACACCGGGGCGCCAGATCTGAGGCTGCTATTCTCTTGGCCAATATAAAATCGCTCCACAGAGGAAGCACTTTAATTATTGCATTGCCTTCCCACCTACTAATTGCTACGGCAGCTAACCGCGTGGCGGAAAATTCTACATAGAACATACCATTCTGCATCAGCAAAGCCTGGATTTCACCATAGTTTCCATAGTACCATAGCACCTCATAGATATATCATAGTACTCATAGCATCATAGTAATGCCAGACTAGCACAGAATTCTCTACAGCAACAAACTGGCCCAGAATTCTCTACAGCAACAGATTGGTTCAAATCAATTTACTGTCAGCATGGACTAGAGTCATTAGACTATGATGATACAGACAGGCTACACCAGGCTAGACTTACTATGTGATGCCATGATCACTCAGGGCTACTAGTACATAACTTTGCTCCATGCCAGTGATATATGGCTACCACTGGCAAGGAGCTGATAGTACTATGGTCTAGCAACAATGCAATTTGAAGTGTACTTGACAAAGGCTTGAAGCCATATAGTACTACATTGTTTTGTTATTTAACTTCAGTTCAAGGCTGGCAAGTCACGGTTATGAGATAGACTCGGAAGCGGCATCTGATTGACCTGTGAAATTTGCATGAGCAGCTACAAGCAGCTCCGACTGCTTCAAATATATACTGTGATTTGAAAGCCGGACTTGGAAGCCAGTGGAATAGGCAAGAGTACGGTGACTACGGGTACACTGCAGGTACAGCAAAGTACAGGTGGCCCTTATCATATCCGTGGCCGTGTATTAAGTAATAGTCACTCAGACGTGCAGTCACTCCTACTGCCTTTGTCGCGTTGCATCCGCCAGCATGCCACCGTCGTCATCTTGTCGTCGCAGTGTCCGTGTCACAGGCATCATGTCATCCGTCATCGTTGCAACGCCCCCATGTTGCTGTTCGTCATGTCCTCAAAGACAGCGACCTCTTCCGCCACCCATTCTTTGTCAGTATATCTGGTTTCCACTCAGGCTTCTTCCACTACGAGGATGATCAATCAGGGTGAACCAACACAAGTGGCTGCTGCACAACCGTTTACCTGCTCAACACGAGTAGGGGTAGAGACAGTAAGGTTGGTGAGGACGAGGACAAAGACGAGGTGTACTCACCGAGTTGTTGGCCTCGCCTTATCCGTCATCATGTCGCGGGCGTCGACGTCGTTGCGACGGCCCATCGCGTCAGTCGTCGCGTGCATAGTACGACAGAATATACTAGTACGCACCAACATCTGGGTTTCATCCCGTCGTGGTCGTCGATGTTGTTGATGTCGCGTCGTTGTTGTTGCGAGGAGTCCCGAGTCGCCGTCACGTCGTCGCGGTGTGGACCGAGCCATTAAGTCGCGTGACGACTCGTTTCGTCCCGTTGTGCGTCGTGTC
The DNA here is from genome assembly GCA_038091675.1 of Leccinum proliferum. Lineage (NCBI taxonomy): Eukaryota > Fungi > Basidiomycota > Agaricomycetes > Boletales > Boletaceae > Leccinum > Leccinum proliferum. The sequence continues at coordinate 11,112 of JBBPOY010000019.1, read as the reverse complement.
GTGTAGGAGTCACGTTGGTGTCCGCGTTATGTCTTCGTGGCGCATGGTCATCGTTGTCTGAATCGTGGAGTCGGTGTTAGAACGTGAAAAAAAGATAAGAAAAGAACTTACGAAGTGAGTCCCGGATGACCGGTCAGGTCGACGACCCGCGGTTAAATCCCCGAGTCGTCGTCATTGTTATTGTCGCGTCGTCGTCGAGTCGTCAACCCGTCGTCATGTTCGACGCAGTCCGTTGACGGCGTGGACCAGGTCTGGCAGGTGGGGTGGGTGAGGGAGGGAGGGAGAGGTCTAGCGGAGAGTGACGTGTCGTTGTCGCACCGTCAGTTGGCGTTCTCTCGTCACGTCGTTGTCGCGTGTCCTTCAACGAGGTCTGGCGGAGTAAGGACTCGGGACAGAGAAAGGGAGGGACGAACGTACGCATCATGTCGTCGTCGCACCCTCATCGTGGCGTCGTCGTTGCACCTGACAGTGTGGAGGAGGTCTGGTGGAGGGTGATGGAGGGAAAGAGAGACCGAGGGACGGGTTAGTGTGGACGAGGACGAAGACGAGGTGTACTCACCGAGTCGTTGGCCTCGCCTTATCCAACGTCCGTTGTCGTCTCGTCATCATGTCGCGGGCGTCGACGTCGTTGCGACGGCGTTGTCACCGCTATCGCGTCAGTCGTCGCGTGCATAGTACGACAAAATATACTACGCACCAACATCTGGGCTCCATCCGGTCGTCGTTGTCTGAATCGTGAAGTTGGTTAGAGCGTGAAAAAAGAAAAGAAAAGAAAAGAAAAGAACTTACGAAGTGAGTCCTGGATGACTGGTCTGGTCGACGACCCGCGGGTAAAACCCCGAGTTGTCGTCACGTCGTCGTGGTGTGGTGACGACCGAGTCGTTGTTGTGTGGTGCGCCGTGCACGCTACTACTAGGGGCGCGAGGAAGGGAAGGAAAGGGTGACGGACGTCGACAAGTCGCGTGATGACTTGTGTCATGTCATGTCGTCGTCCCGTTGTGCGTCGTGTCGTGTAGGAGTCACGTCGGCGTCCGCGTTGCGTCGTCGCGGCGCCGCATGGTCGTCGTTATCTGAATCGTGAAGTCGGTTAGAGCGTGAAAAAGAAAAGAAAAGAAAAGAACTTACGAAGTGAGTCCCGGATGACCGGTCTGGTCGACGACCCGCAGGTAAAACGGTAAACCCCGAGTCGTCGTCACGTCGTCGCGGTGTGGTGACAACCGAGTCGTTGTTGTGTGGTGCGCCGTGCGAGATGGCGTGGTCGAATTGTCTTAAATCAGAGGCAACGTGACCAGCCGATTTGAGGGACGCGCAGAGATGAGAAGGCGTAATGTTAAAGTATTCGCTGTATTGATGCGATCTGAGATCCAGGCAGGTATTCCGATCCAGTCGTGCGAGTCATCTCTGCAATAAAAAATCCATGGCAATGTAACCGACGGAGCTGGGCAATTTTTGGTCGGAGCACGAGGCAACAATCAGATGCTTGAATGTGATTGTTGCGAAACTGCCGCGACTGCAGAAGCAGCAGTGTGGCATCGAAACCAATAAATGCCTCGTTGACGCTGCAGGGAGAATGAGCCGCGCTAGTAAATATAGAACAGGTGGTACTTACGTGCGACTTGAACCTCGTTCTCTGCCTATTTCAACCTCGTCTGGAGTTGGAAGGGAAACCTTGCTGGACTTCTGGTTAGAGATGCGAGGCATTATTGACCCTCCAATGTCGTCACGGTGTTCATCACGACGCCTTTGCTCGGACTCGATGCGCTGACGGCAGATGGCCGGATCGCGGCGGACATCGGTGGTTCTTCCTAGTTATGATCGCGGGCTGGAAGTCGTCGTCGCCCTCATCTGAATCATCGTTGCAAACCTTTCGCCGCGGAGGTCTTGGCCGCCGAGTGAGTGGCCGGAGCGGCGATGGAGTTGAAACGGGGAGGCTTTATGGCGGACTCATCGGTGGTGTTCTTAATTGTGATAGCGGGCTGGAAGTCGTTCTGGAGCATCGTTGAAAGTATTTCACCTCGGAGTGATGGATTTGGAGCGACGAGAGCGACGAGCGTGAGTGCCACTGACGTGAGTGCGCCTGGCAGAAGAGGGGTGTGTAAGGACGAGGAGAAGGCGGTGTAGTTGGCTGAGGGTGTGTACGAGTGAGAGCGAGAGAAGGTAGGGGGGAGGATGTACGGATAGTCCGATCGCGGGTGTTCCCAATTGCGATCGTGGGTTGGAAGTTCTCATCGCCCTCATCCGAATTATCGTTTCAAACCTTTCGCCTCGGAGGTCTTGGCCGGAGCAACGATGGAATTGAAGCGACGAGAGCGAGGGGGGCGGTAGGTGAGGCTGTGCACCAACGAAGGAGAGTATGTGCCACTGACGTGGCTGCGCCTGTCAGAAGAGGAATGTAAGAACGAGGAGATGTAGTGGTGTAGTTGGCGGAGGGGTTATACGAGTGCTCGCGGATGGTGTTGGTCAGAAACGGATAGTGATGTTGCCGGACATGAAGTGCCAGGGTGGGCGAGTCCAAATGGCTTGTGCAGGACGCAAAAAGCGATGGGGTGAGAGAGGCGTATCTATGCACCAGTCTACGAGGCGCTCCCATACAATGACGGCACTGGCAGCGAGGGGCACGCAGAAGGGTAAGTTGACGTCTGGTAAGTTTGCGGAATGTCCGCTGTAATGATCCGACCTGCGACCCACGTACTAGGTATTCCAGTCCAGTCGTGAGGGTCACTTCTGCAATAAAAATCCATGGTAATGTAACCAACGGCGCGGGGCATTTCGAGGGAGCAACGAAGAGGTCAACAATCAAGAGCTTGACTGTGATTGTTGTGAGACCGCTGAAACTGTAGTAGTGACAGCAGCAGCGTGGCATTTCTCGGCGGTACCAAGCATCAATGCTTTGTTAACGCTAGAGCGGGAATGAGCCGAGCTTGAGACTAAGTAGATATGAAGCAGGTGGTACTCACGTGCGAAGTGAACCTCATGCTCTGCCATCGGAGGAAAGCTCGCCACCACTGATGTTGTAGACGGAAAATGGGAAAATGCCGTCGTCAAGAGGATGTAGGGACGAGGAGAGGCGGTGGTGTACTAGTTTATGAGTTCTGTTGGTCAGGTTATGGAGTTGAAGACGAGAGGCACAAGTGTACCGCTTTTTCCAGGAACCAATCGGAAGGTAGCTGTTCCGGGGTTTCGATCACTGCGCGCTTCCGATTGGAAGATAGTTGAACAACATCACATTGTTGCCAAGGTCGAGACCGGACAATAATATATTTTGCTACATATTTCATATCCCATTCCTGCAAACCGACAACGCGGGCCCCGACAAGGGCCGTAACACGGAGCGAAACATACATACAATTTGGAGAAAGATAATCAGCGCCCATCTTATCATACAATGTAGATCCGAATCCAGGAGCCCAAAGCAGTTGAATTGGTTCGGTTAGGACACAGAAGAGCTCGACAGTGCATAAAACAACTCTTTGTCCCAATATTTATTCAGCCAGAATTCTTCAAATAGCGCACGGCTGTTGGTTGAGGAAAGGCGTTTGTCAGCGGCTTTTCCAAATCTTGGAACCAAATGCGCGGGAGAACGAAGTTGACTCAGCGGGATCACGTCGCCGAGACATTCCCCGTTTGCCCTCTTTGTTCGTCGCAGGACATGCAAGGACGTAGTTGGGTCAAGTTGGTTACCACCTTGGACAATGATGTCAATCAATTGCGTACACGAGAAACCTTCTCACCTTGAGGAATGATATCAAATCGACGTACAAACACAAGAAATTTCTTGCACCACCAAGGCCGTTGACCGCGAGGTGGTACTGGACGAAATATCAGTCGAAGCTCTCCAACAGAGTGACCTACTCGGCAGAGTTGAGGGAATTGGTATGATAACATCAAATTATTTGCTTACCAGAGAGCCCAGAGTGCGGCCAAATTTTCTGAGTGTCGACGTTGAAGATCACCGTGTCAAAGCGACCATGTTTCCAGGAGGTGGACGGTGGAAAGGCGACGACGGTTTGCGCAGCGTTCAGTTCACCGGTAGAGTGAAATGGTGTCTGTTGGATACGTACTGTGTGCCAGACAGAGAGATGGGTAAAGGGGAGAGAACAGTCGGGACGGGAGGAGCGAGGCCCGCCTACAGAATGGGGGAGCTTCGACGACTCTCGTACCAGGTAATCGCCGAGAGCGGACCGAAGATCAGGAATTTGAAACTGCACAGCAATACTGTCGACGGCGTCTCGGTTGACCTTGGGATCCCTAGCGAGGCTAATCGCACTATTACCAGCAAAGAATGTTCGCGGTGGGAAAGGAACTCGGGCAGAAGTCGTAAGCATCGTCGATAAGTCGTGGGCCTTGGAGAAATAATTGGTTGGCGAACGCTTGGGTTGGCCAAGCTTCGCGACCGACTGGAAGAGTCGTGTGTCGTCGTTTACATTGTCTGCAGCACCGTTGTCGCTCTTGCCGTGGCTGCTGCTGTCGTCATCAACGTTGTCGGCACCCCTGGCCCCACATTCTTGTTCTCGGAGAGAAGTGGCGAGTTCGAATCTCGAACATTTTTCGAGACGGTCGAGGTACCTACATATCTGTGGGTCGATGTCGTCGTTGTTGCTCCGGCGAGCTGGGTTCTTGATCATCAAGATGTGCGCGTGTTCCGTTACGTCGGCAGTCCACTGAGATGGAGCTCCAGAGTTCCGGATGGAGGGTACGACACTTTGTAACAACTCCAGCTTAGGAATGTACCAGTTCGTAATGACGTCCCTTTTTCCTCTTCGCCCTCCGGCCTCGATCACGTGTACCTTGTTGTCGTGGAAGGTACGCAACGAAGAGAGCAGTATGCTGCAGTCGTTCCCGTCGAGCTCTGGGGCCTGCGCGAGGTAGGAGAAGTCTAGGAGGGAACGAATCGCGAGAACTACGCCAGATGGCGCAGCACCAGCGATTACCGGTATCAAATACCGCTGTACATCTCGTTGCATTTTCCCAGTGACTTTCTTGAGGCGGGAAATCCCTTCAGGAAAACGTCTGAACCCTACGCATGGTGGGAGAACGGCAAAACGAAAATCCATTTCCTGCGCACCCACGACATTGATAGCCCACTTAACTTCATGATCCCAGCATCTCTTGTACCACTCATGGAGTGGCTCTGGAGTCAGGAAGTTTGTCGGGTGAGCCATCCGCCAGTCTCGGTAAAAGGGGAAAGCAACACCATTTAACCGGTACTCTTGCGCAGCCTGCAAATACTGCTCAAGATCATCAGGGTCGACTGTGACCTGCCGAAGTAGTTCCAACATATAGTTCTTGGTACGCGGGGAGTGCCGTTTTGAATCACCGAACTGCTTATACATGGCAGTAGTAACGGCGGATGTCTTCCCCGCCACGCCGGAGAGCATACATGCTTCGGGGGTGTCGGCGATATAAGACGCGATGGGAGTGTAACACCGTCGGAGGTTTCCAAGGGGGTCGTTCATCATAACGCCGATACGAGCGGCGGTCTTCACCGGGGCCAAGACGATGTCAAGGCACTCGTGGATGAGTCGGTCGGCAAGGAGACCTTGGATGCGTTTCGATTTATGGATGAATTTCGGGATCGGGAGCAACGCGGCAAGGAGGAATGCGTCCGACGATAGTTTGAGGCGGGTCGACATGTGAATATTCGCCAGTCCGATCAAGAGCGGATGGGCGCAGCGATCGCCGACGAGTGCGGAAACATTCGTCTTGTCCGAAGACAGAACAACGCCAAGTAGAGTCGCGCCGTCAGGCAGCTTACTCTGATAAATATATCAGTCAGCCAACGCTAAAGAAAGTGTGAAAAAAAAATACCTGCATGTGCCATGCTATGTCCCCTGACATCCACTCGTTGTACACTCGGATGAGACGCTCGGCAGTTCTGTAGATGCGTCGGGGAACGAGATCCATTTTGTCGTGAAAAAGTGGGTTGTTGAAGAGCGATTCTAGGCAATGGATAGTATCACGGTAAAATAATCGTACCGGTGATTTGGTAGGCCTCGCCGTGTCTATCACGCGACAACGCCATTCGGGCCCACTGGGAAGAAGCTCTACCAAGCCACGTAATTGTTGCGCTGTTCGAAACGAGACAGGGAGCCTTTTCATCTGAGGCTTTTCAGAAACCATAGCAAATTTGCAACATCATGGGACTCACGAGATCAAGAGAGAGAAGGCTGTTGATAGCCGCTATACTTAGACCAGACCGTGTAAGCCAAAGCCCGAGCTCCCAGTCCGCACGAGACGCGAACGGGTAGTACAGGTTTGAACGCCGCTCTTGCGAAAATCGGTCCTGGTCAAAACGCTTCAGAAATGGCATTTGTGAGTCTTGCTCATAGTGTATGACAGCAACGCCCGGAAATTCGTCTACGCAGGACGGCTGAGGAGCCGCTTCCGTTTCTACATCCATTTCTCCTTCTGAGTGATCGAAGGCGTGGTCTCTCGGACTTGGCGGGTGACGGTCTCCGAATTTTGCCTGCTCCTGCACTACCACCTCCCCTGGTTCGACCATTTCACCGATCTGAACCAACTGGTCTACCCATCCGTTACACCGTGATGACGGCTGGTTCATGTGTCGAAGAATAGCTCTGTCCGAAGGTAGGATTTTGCTGCAGCTTGGGCACCGGGGCATGCTTGCGGATGTTTGTTACCGGGAAAAAAATGTATGTAGAGTTTTACTAGAGTAGAGAGTTTAGAGAAACTTTTTTCCAAACCCCGCTACGTCGCTAAGGAAGACTCTTCGAAGAAAGCCGGAAAACGGTATGAGTTCGCTTCCAGCTTCTTCATTGCTATCATCCACACCATACTCGAGTGCTCCCCAAGTCAGGACTCCCGGTTTCCCAATTTTCGGACCTGCAGCTCGCGGCTCTCCCGTTCCGATGCTAACACCAAATAATACACCTTCGCATTCGTCACTAGAAGCAACTGCTGACCCTTTCGACTATGGCCCTGACGCTACCGGAAGCCATTGGAGCCCTCGAGTGAGTCGTCGTGACTCTTTGTGATCAAAGGATAATTGACCGGATTATGCAGACTCCGGACTTCAAAAGCTACATGGATGAACCTGATGCACAATATCTTCACTTAGAAGCCGCTCGAGCGAGACGCGCTGTTTTGCGGGCTCGTATGAAACTTGCCAACCGCGAGCTCTCGGAGCAGTTTTGGCGTATACGACTTCACCGTTTGAAGATCCAACATTTCAAACGAGAGCTTGAGGGGGTCGACACTACTGTTGGGCAATGGTGCGATGCACTCCGTCGATCAGGACGCTCTCTTTATTCCCCTACCATGCCACATCGTGTATCACGCTTTACTACTTCCCGTAAGTCTACGCTTCCGTGCATTAATAGATATATATTTATAGTAATATGTACTCCAGACTCGGATCAAGAATTGGATATCCATACCCTCTGTGAAGAGGAGTACTTCATTGACCTCCGTTAGTATGAAACACCCTTCAATGAATCACATAAGTGAAATACGCGTTTGGTTACATAGTACATAGTACATAGTACATAAGTAGTAGCATGCTGTATAAATGTAAGCTATTCAGACGCCCACTTGCGCGTTTGAACACCGTCTCGGCGACATCATAACTTTTCATACTCACCATGATTTCTCAGTTCACCTCGACTCACCCGAACTCGCCCTCGTCAACTAGATCTTTGCTCAAGCAGATACCAATGCTTGCGGTAAACTCCCAAGCGCTCCTCTCGGAACTCGCGATCAATGGTATGTCAAAGTTCTCTTTCTGCCGCCCATCTCTTGGAAATGCTGACCACTGCTCAACGTTGGAACTAAACTGGCCAAGATTCTTCTGCGCCTTCGCCTCTTTCTCCATCGCCTGGAATACGGGGGAATGACTGCCAGTGACGCCGAGGAACATCGTATGTCCAGTTCTCTCTATGCCACACGTGTCTTATGCTGACCACCCACTTGACGGCTTAGGCTCTGCGACAAGATCAGTTCCTGCTACGCCTTTGTCCGTCACCAACGGTAGCAATCATCTGTTGCAAACACTGGGCACACCGGCCAAAACCTAAGTGGTCGACTGTCGTCGCAAGGCAACCATCACCTCGATGAATCCGCAAAGACTGAGATTCAGCCGTCGTTATCCCGGCCGCCGCAATTCAGTGATTCTGGCTTGTCATTCGAAGTATTTTGATCACTCACCGTTTGCTGATTTCGAGGTTGCTTATCATCCTTACAGAAGTACGGTGTTGACTCGGTGTATGACCTCGCCAACCAGTTGGACAGTTCTCGCTACGGCGCTTACAACTATGACACAGCGGCGGGGCGGAACGGTACCGCAGGTAACGGTACGAGTGGTTCGACTGCGCTCTACCATCACAACGGTTCTCGTTATGGTCTTGGGAGGGGCGGCGGCGGCGGTGGATCTGACGGCAAGATGAATGGCCTTCACGGTGCCAAGCACAAACGCGGTGATATGGATCGTAAGTTCCTGATTTTAACTGATCTAGGCGACTTAGATCAATCTTTTTCTCTAGTCAACCGGTTTGCGGGTACTCGCATTGATGACTTGCAGGGTGAAATCCCACGTTGTGCAAGGATTGGCACTTGGACTCCTTTGTGAACTCGTGATCGACCGTATGTCCAGTTCTCTCTCTGCCACACGTGTCTAGGAAATGCTGACCACCGCTTCACGTCGGAACAAAACAGGCCAGAATGTTCAAGGAATATGATTTATAAAAAATTGTATAGAAAAGAAGTCGAAGAACACGAGCGCAAAATGGACCGAAAGGTATCGGAGAACAGCGAAGGGTAGGACGTTGAAAATGTAATGTTGTACGTCCGATTTATTGACTCGCAGGTGCTCACCGACGCACGTCCCACTTTGAACGTGAACAAATATGCTGCGTGTGCCTTGTTGCGTGACGTGGTGGTGGCATGCGCCTGGAATCCCCGATTGTTTATGTTGCCTAGGTCGAGTCTCGACGATTACTTAAAATATATTTTACACTGGCATTCAAGGTCCCCTCGACGACCTGGCAACTCGGCTTGTGCCTGTACCGCGACTCGGACCATGTTGAAAAGTTGCTACACACAACGTTCCCAGTGACTCCGAAGTATCCCCGACTCCCACGAATAGTGCGGGGTATGTTAGTGAGACACGACAGGCCTGCAAATGAGACCGCACGAACTTTTTACTATTATTAGAATTTGGTCTTTTGTCAGCAACTGCCACGCTAACACAGAGTCGAGTCGTCTGCCAGAGAATACGTCACTTGCATGTCTCATTTCAATGCCGGTGCGTCGCGTTTTTCTTCTTCTGTTCGATGTTGGGCGTGCTGAGCGACTAGTGTCAGACGGAGCGTTGAACTTAGTGTACGCGACCACGCATTCGGTCATCGTCACGCTGGATCTGCGGACGATGCGCGTGTTGCAGCGGTTGGAGAAGCCTCGCCACTTTAGAGGATACTCATGAAATTGACGATGGCCAGGCTGCTGCCAGACGGGAAAGAAGAACACGCTCGTGAAAATGACGATGGGATTGATAAAGTGGTGGCAGACGAGGGTAAAGAGCTGGATTTGGGAGCAGGAAGGGTTCGACACATTGTAGGTTTCACGAGGCTGGTATTTTTGAGATTCGCATATCATGTATTGTCAGAAGTGTATCTACAACAAAGTGTTCTGCTCTACTTGGCTTCAAGCGCTGTCTATTTCACTCTGACGAGCAATATTTGTCATCGGACTCATTGCTTAGTACTGCTGACTTCTGTCACACAATCATCACGAGATGAACGGTGTTAGAATCTTCTAAGAATCTAACTTGAAAGAGTTGTCACGTAATATCAGAATTCTGCCCTTTTTGTGATTGTGACTGGTGGGCGTGGTATTCGTCCCGGACAGCAAAGGATCGCGTTCTGTGTGAGGGGCCATTTCCAGCGGGTTAGGGAACTGTGGGTATCAGACGACAACGACAACGAAAAGTGCATCCGAGAGATCAGTCTTCCTTGAAGTATAACCCGGTCGGCCGAAAAGTGCTCAACCGTGATGCCGGCACCGCCTCTCAAAAGTTCCATGGAAGTGATTCGTTTCCAGAGATCTACTGGGGTATATTAGATCCGGCCCGACGTGAGATTCTCCGACAGCCGGACAAGGCCACATGTGACAGTGTGACAGTGTGAAAGTGTACTATCGCATTTCGAGCCAGTGCAGTCGGCCGCAGACCGACCTTCCCAGATAGCAATACAGAATTCAATGAAAAACAAGTGTATTATCGTTATACATGACCGATCATGAATAGAAACAAATCTAAACTAAGGAAATGTACTATAGTATGTGGGGACGTGGTGTGATGTTGTGACGTTTGGAAACGAGCGTGTGGTCGCCTAGGATCCTCGGGCGGCCCGTGTTCGGAGGCTGCGTCTGCCAGTGCTCGCACTCTGCTTCTGGCTTGAAGCGAGTCCACTGGTGGCCGCGGCTTTTCCCTTGCGATCCCACGTCTTTCGGTTGATCGAGTCCAAGAACTCCTCGAACGTGTCGTCTTCTCCCTCCTCATAGCCATGGAGGACATCGCCGACGGCACTGCTTGAGACCATTATCTGATAAACTAAGGAAGGAAATGTACTATAGTATGTGGAGGTGTTGGAGACGTGGTGGGATGCTGTCACGTTTGGAAACGAGCGTGAGTCGGGAAGGTCGAGAAGTCTTTGACGTGAGCTGTGGTCGCCTAGGATGCTCAGGCTCATGCTCGCGTTCGGAGGCTGCGTCTGCTCACACTCTGCTTCTGGCTTGAAGCGAGTCTATGCCCATGATGGCAGCCCATCTGTATCGCGTCCTTCCTTGAAGAGTGGGATTCCGAGTCAGTACATGGGTCTTGCGTTGCTTGCAGGAGGTACAACTTGAAGTAGGCTCGTCTGCCTGCCCGTCCGCATCGCGTCTTTCAAGTTGAAGGGTGGGATTCGGTACACGGGCCTTGCGTTGCTTGGAGGACTCAGTAGTTCTAGTAGGCTCGTCCGCCTGCCCGTCTGTACCGAAGTTGGGCACACGCGTGACGCGTCTGGTGCTGCTTGGAGGAGGTACTAGGTGCGTCCACTTGCCTGCCAGTGTCCATATCACGTCCTTGACGTGCAGATGCCTGACGGCAGTCCTGCATGT
>JBBPOY010000018.1:0-30292 GCA_038091675.1 Leccinum proliferum | reverse complement strand
TGCTTGATGTTGTTCTAGGTGCGCCATTGGGGCCACGGCCGTGCAGATGCCACATGTGAACCTCCTTCCGACTATGCCGCACTCACGCAGACGACTGGAGGCAGGATGAAGCAGGGAGATCGAACAGGGCCGTAGTGTGCGCGGTGGATATGATACGAACTCGGTTTAATTGATCGTCCAACAGACGGGATCGCTATTTCCATACAGGAGCAGTTTGGAAAAAAATTCAGGTCACGACCATCAGACTGTGCAGTGCAAGAACGTCGAGCGGGGGAGGGGGCGAGGCTGTTTCCCGCCGACAGGCCACTGTAATCGGTATATGTGGGTCCCGGCCATGCTTCGTTCGTTGAGATGGACAAGATTACTTGCGTCACCGTAGTGTGGTTTTAGCATAGCAGTGGATGCGGCATGGATGTCTGACGATCCCCCTGAGGGGCAAGAACACGAGCATTCCGCTCAACAAATCCGATCACATGGGAATCCCGTCAAGATGTAAAATCATCTGAAGCACACGCATTATGATGCGGAACAAAGAAACCATCATTTGAATCACGAAGACGGGGGCTCAGCTGCTGCCCAAGCTGCGACATTGTTGCTATAAAATAGTCAGCCCGCATGAAACACCAAAAAAAAGACCGTACATTTAAAACAATCTTAGTTTCGGGGTGGCGCAGTTGTGAGCAACGAACGTTCAGAACAACGAGAGGGGAGGCTCTCAGCGTTATAGAGAAAGAGACAAGGCAATATTTAGCCGTTCACACGCCGACTGCTAGCACGAAGAGGGAAGGAGCGCGTGAGGATTTATGGTACGTAATCGCCGAATGTAGTTAAAAGTTCCCTCAGTTGTCAATGCGATTCTGGCTGACCCTCCGAGTACATTTAACAGCATAACGGATAATCGACTTCATTGTATCAAACATAACATTTCTAGCCAACAACAACCGTTACCACTGAGAGCAAGGAACCTGCTGCATCTGAGACGTCCACGAGTCCTGTTCCATAACGCATACCTTCGTCGGAACCAACAACCCATCCTTGAATAGTACTTCAACCTGTAGAGTGTCAACAACGTAGTACTGCCGCTCACAGAAACCAACTAACATCGACGACCTTCTTGCGTTCTTCAGTGTCCTTGCAAGCCAACAGTTGATATACTGGCATGTCCCTTTGAGACGTAAAGTTGCGCACTCGGACGTTGGCCGATGTGGGTAGGCTACGTGTATTCCCCATCAAAATCCTGTTGGCCATCCGTCAGTCAGTCAAATCTTACATTAGAAAATCCTTGCGTACTGATCAGGATAATCTGCTGAATAAGTGAAAACTTTTGGGACGAGTCGTCTTGACACTGACTCAACCAGGACGGGGTGAAGAAGGCGTCGAGGAAATGAGACGGACACAATGGCCATGAAACACCTCCCTCCAGCATCATCATCACTCAACCACTCCTTCGAACCCCGAGCCTCCAGGTTCACCAATTCTCTGCCAATTGTCTTCAACCAGTTCATAAATTGTGCGCTGTCTGAGTGAGACCTAGGACCTTCAACCTGCAGAAGCTTGTTGAAGCTCGCAGTTGACAGCTGAGTGGGAGAGGCTCCAGCTGGAGCCACCGGTACATGTACTTTTGACAACGTCATGAGTGGGAGAGGCTGGAGCTCCGAACTCGAAGTGGATTTAAAGTGAACCCTTAAGTAAGCAGTGACTATAAAATGGGGTAAACGAACACTGGAACCCAGGAATCCCAAATCTATACTGGAACTAGGCTAGAAACGTAATACAGTAAGCAGAGATTTTACAATAGCTGGCGGACTGACCCTGAATCCAAAACCAGATGAGTTGACCTCGCCCCGGGCCCGCCCCCCTTACTGGCAGGTAGCAACTTGTCAGATTGACAGGCTCGACCGACCCGAAGTATCCCCTCTACTACCTCGCTAACTCCCTTGCGCACCTTGCTCATCGCGTACCGCGCGTTCTTAACCGTCCGGGTAGATACGTCAACAGCAACTCCGCCGCTGCGTTCACCATTGCTCGCGCCTATTGGCGATCGCACGCGGATCGGGGTCGGGGTCGTTGGACTTGAGGTCGGTAAAGATGTCCATGCTTGAGTACTAGGAAGATGATGCGAACGAGCGGAACGTGGGGCGTGACCAGGACAGGATTGGATTGGATCAAAGGCGGGGCGTGGTCGGACTCTACAGGCTCGCCGGAACCGGGCCCTTCTTTGGGTTCTTGGTCGAGGTTTTGGCGTACGGGTTGGCCGTCTATGAGACCGTCTGCGCGAAATGTTACAAGTCGGTTAGTACGCCAAGTACAAGTCATACGGTAAACGCATCAAGTGAAAATGACTTGTTCGCTTTGAACTTGATGAGTAGGATGGGTTGGTTCACACTGCATGTAGTACCTGGTCGTAACAGTCGAGAAGGAGACAACGTGCTTGCGGAGAAGAAAAACGTACGACTTAACGAGTTACGCGTTTCCTCTCATCACTGTGCACTTCTGATCTTGAACAATCGCAGATTGGATTCCGGCGAAGTATCGTTCCAGTCTGCAGTGACGGTCGCGCGTGTAACGCCTTTCTGGCAACCGTCGCTCGACGTATATGTATGTCCGGCGTCCGCACGTAATTGCCCACGGTCAGCGTGGCGGGGGTGACGATGTTGGTCATCCCCGACGTGTGCATGTCGACGATCGCCTGGAAGTAAATCCCTTTAGCTTGAAGACTAGATATAGAAACCGACGAACCTGGGACGCTTGTGTGCTCCTTCCGCCCACCAGCTAGACGCGTGCTGATCGCCTTGATACGATCTCTTCGCCTTTGCCTCTGGACCCTTCGTCCTTGTGTATCGGAAGCAGCATCGACTGCGTCAGAGAGACATGAATTAGCAGGTTGTGCACCGCACGTAAACGAAAAACGAAAATGAGAAGAAAGGAAAAGAAAAAAAAAAGCGCCACGTACCTTGATCTGCCGCTCAAACGACTCCGTCTATCTCTAAATTACACCCTTTTTACCAACCCCGGGTGTGAATTGCGGCATACCTCGATCCATAGCACAACTTACTACCAGAACCCGATGGATGTCGCAGCCTCCCAGAGACGGTCAATATCGGAGGTATCGCCGGCTGAAGGTCAAAGTCGAACAGGTTGATCATGAAATTAGGTCGGTTTGAGGGATGGGTATGATCACCGTCTCAGTTTGTAGGTTAAACGCGAAGGGAGTGCACACTTTGAAGGTGACGGAGATCTACGGCGGTCCAAAGACAGGTGGCATCTCCGGGTGAGGCTCGTGATAGATGGACTCATAGATGTCGCTGAGCGTGTCCTCGGGACAACAGGCTGAAGCCTACGAGGATCGTGACGCAGGAACGCATCCAATAAGTTCTAACGTATGTAGTCGAGCCAGGTTTCTGGGGTATTGCACCATGTAAAACCTCGTTGAGCTACACCATCGCCCTCGAAAAGCTATAGGCCAGGTCTTTGCCATACACAGCCTGCTTCACGTTGGCATGGTACCACCGAGTGGCAAAGGATTTGAGCAGGATATCTAGGGACTGATTCCCTGTGCGGAACACGTCGGAAGGATAATGGTCTGCAGGAAAATGCGCAACGCCTCGTCTACCCTGACGCCGGTGAATCCAAACAAATCTATCTAATGCCTGGGAGGGGAGATGTCCTCCTGGAGATAAAATTACCGAGCAGTGTGCAATCAATCTGTGGCATACAGAAGAAAAACTGTGCCAACACCATAGAATTATTGGGCTGTCCTAAATTGTTGCACAACTTGGAAGACACGATAGCGTGAGCGGCGTCGCTGGCAAATTACGCAATGAAGGACTGAGTGAGAGCATCGCGCGGCACGTCGCGTGATCGAGGCTTCACATCCCGGAATGATTGTCGAGCTTTACTGAGCGTGAACAGTTGGCCTAGAATGATTTGGTATAGTGTATCTTGTGGGTGGATGGCATCCCTGATTCCCTGCTGTGTTCTAGAAGCATCTTCATCCGGTCCGAGGGGGCTGACTCCAAGGGCACCCTCTCCTTGGATAAATCCGCAAGTAGTCGAGGCCCATTGAAACAGATGCTGAGAATGGTGGACAAGCAATCGACACCACTCTTGCTTAGGCCGCCTGGCCTCGAGCTCAATGTACCGATTAAGTGAATGGTGGATAAACTTCCTGATGTCCTCGTCTACATCTTTCTCCGAGATGTCTCCCATTCGCTTATGGACGAAATGCAAACCACTTGCAAATGCTTCGAGGATGTCACTCTCGGGTCGAGAGGTGATCAGGATGCGAAGGTTGGCTGGGAGGGTGTTGTCGGAAATTTGCCTAGAGATGGCTTTCAGCAGCTGCCCGCGATCGGCTCGGTCGCCACTTTCGTCGAGGGCGTCGATGACGATCACCAATGGTCCGATAGGGTCGAGATGCTCACTAGGTTTGATAATGAAGCGCTCGCTCTGCTCCTCCGGTGAGATAGAGCATCATAGAGGTGCGAAGCGCTCGATTGTCTTTCACGATTCCCCAAAGAGCACGTGAGTACTGCGTATCATGATCAGACAGGTCGCGTGATCGTGCTGGATAGATTCCGGGGGTTCCGCCTCGCGACGTCAGCGCTGGAGAAGCAATACGACGAGCCCAGTCGTTCTAGCCCGTCATACAGCCGTGCAATAGAATGAACTACCGCAGACTTGCCCGATCCTGGAGTAAGGATTCGCGAGTCCCTGGAAGGCATCTTTTTTCCCGCACAGGTCGAGCACCATCCGCATATGACATGTCGCTCAGCCCCACGAATTCCGCTGTATTCCAGGACCGTGAGCGGCCGCCCTCAGTTAGAAGGAATTGGACCTACCGATATGCTCCAAAGTATTCATCATACGGAAGACAGTAATGCCTGTGTGCACAGCCACACCCTCCAGGAATGCGGCCTTGAGTTCTCTCAGCTTGGTCTCGTAGTCCTTCATCTTTGCATCTATATCAGAGAGCGCGTATTTCACCGTTCGAATCCCTGGACATACAGATCAGAAGCGACAAGAATCGTGGGTTCGACGACAACTAACAAAAGTTCTTTTCCTTGGCGTATGTGGTGATAAAGAACGCGCACTCTGTTACTTGTTGTAACAGAAGCGTGATGGTCTTGATGGGCGCCTGGATAGCCTTCAGAGGTTCGGCGTCGTTGACGAAACTGAAGTCGTCCGTCATGGTGGTTGCCAGGTGAATGATCTGCTCGTCGCGGTTCTTCTGGTCCACCATTACCTGTGTGTAACACGATGAGTAATTAGGCAGCAGTAAAATGATAAAATAAAACGCACTTTGCTCGCAGTGGATATAACAGACCAAGCAACCGACGCGTACGGGTGAATCTGTCTCGCCGTGAGATCGTACGGCGCCTAGAACTGAAGAACAAGATACCTCTGCGATGCCGGCCACGATTTTGTTGAAAAGTTCGATCCTCTCCAAAAGGCCTCCCCACACACTATCGATCGTTTGTACCGCGCTCACGACGTTCGGTTCGGCGTCAACCGCTGGGCTTACTATGCCAACGGTTGCTGGTGTGCTAAGTGGGTTGACCACTCCGATAGCCTCGGCGATAGCGTCCACAGCTTGGCATCCGTCAACGTTAGCAGTGTCCCCGGGTGCGTCACTGGCCACCACAAATTTGATCGTAATCCTGGGAAGAGCGGATGCATCGGAAGTAACGTTGGGATTTGTAAGAGAACATTCAAACACTGATTGGAGAGATCACATCAGTAGAACGCAAACGACATAAAATGCCATCTTACCATTGTCCGGAATGCATTTTCCCAGAATGTTGCCGATGGTATCAGAGAAAGATCCGACCAGTTTGTTTTTTCCAATGCGGTGCTTTCGGAAAACCTTGACGACGAGCTCTGAATGATCGTCACCGTCACTGAGAGAATTCAGTTTTCTGGCATAGAACGGAGAATATCCACCCACAGAGACAAAGTGTCGATCCAAGTGGTGCCATTCTTCTTCTCCTTTGTCTTCTTCGTCAGACGTGATGTATCGCCTATGGTAAACTCGACTTGATAACTGCCTTGGGAAGATCTTGCGTCGTGTGAGCCCGCGCAGTTCGATATCTGAAGGGAGGAAAGGTCAATTTGAACGACTGGGACAGTCTTACGAGCACACCTTTGATGCTGATCGTCTTTGCTGTAGAGCCACCTTCAGTTCGCTGTGCTAATGGCGATACCAAGGGACGGAGGCCCGGGGTAGTATCAGTTGGATTCATACTCGACTAGATTTGTTGCTCTTCTTTGTGCGTGTCCGCGTTCTGCGCAACGCCCCAATGCTTGTTCTTTGATCACAGCCAGGGTACTGGAAATGGGTGGAACACTAGGAGAGGGTGATCGCGACTCGCTACCAGAAAAGTGTTGTAAGGTGGGCAGTAACGGGGCGTTCGCGACCAGAGTTGGTTCGCCTTTCCAGCGCTGGGTATCGACGGCTGTTCCGTCGTGAAGGGTGACTTCAGCGCCATGGTTGCTCGAATGCCTGCCATAGTCGAAGTCTGATCTTTCCTGACCGACTGAGGCTCATGGATGGAGACTGGGTTGGATATGCGTGATTTGGAGCGTCATAAGCGTCATTGCAGAGAGAGGCAGCATCATCAGTGTAGTGACCGCTGTGGGAGATGTAGAGGCGATTTGGGATAATACTAGACGGGGCATGCATGGAGAAGGAGGGGGGAGGGGCAGGCAAGTCATCGGACCCGGGCGCCAGTCCCGCCTTGCGTGCTTGCCAGAGAGTTCTTCACGTTCGCGCAACTCGTACCTCAGACGGCCTCGAGGGACGGTTAGAGAACCTTTCCACAACTATTGCATTTACGATGACCTGACCATCTCAGGTAGCAGCCTCCCGGCCTCCTTCATTCGACTGACTTGCAGACTGGCTTGTAAGCCCAACGCAATCTCAGTCTGGGTGTCGACCAGCTTATTCTAGGCAAGTTGGATTGATGCGAGTGGACGCTTGAATTGCTTGCGCACGAGCGTTCTACCGTGCCTGATTTTATTGACATCAATCCGCAGTTATGTTGCACAGTGAACAAACCTACCGCGCACTGTTTAGACAAGAAAACGGGGCAACTGGCAATGAGGAAGTAGGCGGTTGTGTGGTAATTTGACCGCATCCGTGGAAATGGAGCCTGTGACCGATGCACATAACTTGTTTTTGATTGGAGTTTCAAAACCTTTCGGCATGTTAAGTACACTGAAAGAAAATAAGAGCCTAGAAGAGTGACATGCCTTTTCGACGAAGCCCCGGACTTTGCCATCCCGTTTGCAACGCGCCCATGTAACGAAAACGATACTAATTTCGATTCTGAATAAACATACTTGCACGAGAAAGGATGACATACATCACCAGCGTATTTATTATCCAAGCTGCGTCTTCACGGGGCGTGGACTCGCCGCTGGGTGTCCGAGAGTTGCGCTGTGATTGGTAGTTACTTTCAGTGAGCATGTGAACGCGGTGGAGCACATCCAGGCAGTCTGCGTCATCGTGTTCATCTGTGAATCAAGCATGAACACCAGCATTCAGTCGTACTCGGAAGCACACTCACTGAAAGGATCCAAGTTGTCCCTGAGCGTCCCGGAAAATAGGGTGGCATCTTGAGGAATGAACGTCTAGAAACATTAAATCAGCCTATTGAACTCTCCAGTTCCAAACACGCTCACCACGCGCGACCTCAGATCATGAATACCAATCTTCGAAATATCAATTCCGTCAATCAAGATCCGTCCCTCCATCCCATCCACGAATCTCAGAATGCTCATCGCCAACGTCGACTTGCCGCTGCCCGTCCTGCCCAACAGACCTATCCGCTCCCTCGCACCGAGCTCAAACGAGACGTTCTTCAGCACCGCAGGGAGATCCGGCGCGTACTTGACCACCAGATCTTCAACGCTGATCAACGGGTTCGAACTCGTGCTCGACGGCCAGTAAGCGAGGGAACGACTGGACTCGATGATAGCAGGTGCTTCTTGAGGGAGATCGAGGTACTCGACAACACGCTCGACCGAGCTGATCCAGAAACCATCAGCAAAGGAAGTAGCACATCCAGAGGGACTTACTTCAAATCGAGCTCGAGCGCTGTCCAGAACCGACACGCCCAATACACGCTCGTCGTGAACGTCATCGCGCTCGTAATACAAAGACCCGCAGTACCAGCTTTAACGTATCCAGCGAGCGCAAACAACGTCATTATCAACACTGCCAGACCACCGAGCGTGTCAAAGTTGAGCAAGAGCCACCGGTTCGTCATCCAAAAGTTGTACCACATCTACATGTCGACGTGTCAACTTCAAACAAAGCAGAAGTGATAGGAAACACTCCCACCTTGGTCGTCACGTCGATTTTGCCATGCAAATCATCCATGAATTGTCGCTCTGCAAAGAATGCACGGACGGTCACAATACCCTCCAGCAACTCCCCGAACCCAGAGAAAATCGGTGATCGAGAGTTGGACTCCATGCGACGCAGATCGCGGCCCGTGTTCAGGTATCCGATAGCTAGCAAGCGATAGACGTAGCCGATAACAGTAGCGGGAATCACGAACAACGGGAACACGACCCTACAGATCCAAACACATAATCGAACTTCGTCATCCAAAAGTATAAAAAATCACTTACGCGACAGTGAGAATGGCAGCAGCAAACGTTGACAATGACGCGTTCACAGCCAACAACGAACCCGCCAGGTTAGTGTCTATCGTCTCAACGTCTTTTCCAAAGCGATTTAGGCCTAATTCATCCTCCGTCAGTCAATCAATCGACGAGATGAAACAAACTCAGCCCGTACCCTGAGGGGTCACGTCATGCCAACGCATCGTAGCTCTCACCACGCCTACCAATAGCTGCCTGAAAACCAGTCTTGAAGCCCTCAACGCACCCGTGTACTGCACTGCCGTAGACAGAATACCAATGATCGCAGAGGTCAAACCGATTGCGCCGTAAATGCCAACATAGAACAACAGCTCTTCGTTTGCATCCGGAAGATCGAACCACAAGAACTTATGTGTGGCCTGGACGTGGTAAAAGGGATTGGAGTAGTAACTGATATCGTGCGAGGCGATGAATCCGTTCATCAATGCCTCGTTCTCCATTAAGGCAGACGAGGTAAAGGTGTACGGCGCGACCGTCGTACTGTTGCCATAGGCCTGGCCCCATTGCTGGACATCGTGATATTGTTTAGTACCCGAAGCAGTGTCTCCAACAATACTGTTGAGGCTTACCCGAACCCAGACCTTCTCGAGAACTCCCAGACCTTGGGTGCTGAATATCAAAGCCGTCAATATGAGCCACGTCCAATACGACCTGAGCAGTACTACGGTGTGAGCAGCTTGAAAATCAGTCGACACCGCAGGCTACTCACCGAAGCCTTTAGGTATGCGTTGTAGACAGACCACTTCACGCCTCCGGTTTCCCTATGCTCGTCCTTGACCAGCTTCTTTGGCTTCTTTGATCCATCCGTGGCAGGCTCCGCAGGAGTTCCGTCCACGGGCGCGTCACCCGCAGCGGCAGGTTCTTCTTGGTTCACGTGGGCTTCCGAATCCTGGGTGATTTGCTCCAAGGAAGGAATGGATACTTGATGTATGGGAATGACAGGAATGATCGAAAAAAACAAAGACAAAGAACGAAGGATCAGCGAACGATGAGATCGAAATAACTCAGTGACGCTTACTAGTTCTGCCGTCACTGGAGTGCAACCTCAGGCTGTCCTTCCCTTCTTTGAGCTCGCGGATACGGTGTGGAACGAAAAGGCACTTGAAGGATTGGAACGGTAGAAATAGGAGCCGAAGCGGGCCACCGCATCTTTGTGTGATCCTGATTCATTCTCGTGGAGAAGGGGCGCGATGTGGAGCGCACGTAACGGCGACCACGGCAACCGCAGAGTGAATAATTGCTTCAAGGAGGACACTCGCTGCTGAGTCAGCTGCTGGCGCCGCATCGCTCGAAAGTTCGACTCGAATAAACTTCAGAGTCAAGACTCAACAATCATAGTAGTATCCTACGCTACTAAGTGAACACCGTGGAAATAAAGTCTAGAGGTAAATCGACCACCAGAACATTGCACGTACACGAGCGTTGCCGTCATACACCGAGACGAAAGTGAACGAACGCAACACGTTAACTGAGATGACATTGTCATCAATAACACCACCAGATCAATCATCACCATCGTCGATAACACGAACATGACGCACAGGCAGCGAGCGCAAACGTCTCGAGCGGGTCAATGCACGCAAGCGCACGCTCAACGACAGAGAGTAACACTCAGAACAAATATGTGCACGCAGTGCATTCTGTAAAGTTTGTTTTGTTTTGTAGACCGCTTAGTGTGAACGCGGGTATAAACTCTGCAAAGGGGGTTGGTGCATGTGGGTGAAACGGACAGGTCTGCAAACGAACCAAGAAACACTGCAGAATCCACCGGGAGGTTACCACCCACGCCGATCGACCGGACCGCGGTGAGCGAACAGAGAGTCACATAGTTCGGTGAAGCCCCGGCTGCAATCGCAAACACTCCCGTGATGATGAGGGTTAGGCTAAATGCCCATCTACGACGCAGTGTAGCTTATTACCGACGACCCCATACGTCTGACATGACACCCCAAAAGACGCCTCCGACGAGCAACCCGACGTTCTGCGCAAGCTTGAGGAACGGACCTTCAACGTTGAACTGGTACACAACAGGGCTGAGAATCAGGCCCGTGACAATCTAGTAGTAGAGCCGATCAGCGCCTATCAGTAATTAACGTCGTTACTTTTCCCAGATCATATACCCACCGGCCAAAGGTTATCACTGGTTTCAAAAGTTAACCTTGTTCGAGAGTGAACGATTTGACGTGCTCACGATAGCCAACCAAATCCAGCGACACAGAATATGAACCACTAAATAGAGTCAGTGTCGAACAACCATCGCACGACGCAGCGAATCGAAGGAAATGGCGGGGTACTAGGTGGGAATGAAATTAAAACTTGCTTGATATTTCCCCATTCCGATATCTTGGAGTGCATCGTTTAGGACCCTTGCCTTTGCTCGATAGATCGGGTCGAAAGCAGGCTCGTCCGACTCATAGATGTCCTCCAGTGTTACCCCCAGTACCCATCACTGTACCTTTTTCTCCTCCGCCAAGGCCGCCATCCTCTCCTCCGACCTCCTCGCCTCCCTCCGCTCCCGTCCACGCGTGACCAATGGCTTCGGCTCCAAATCCGCAAAGAAGTATTTACACGCCTTCTCGATCACCCAGCATCCAACGAAATCGGCCATCATCACGCTTGTTAACTTGACCTTGAACTATTTATCCAATTCACAGTCAGTCGAACATGACCCTCACGCAAAAAGCATACCACGTACCGCAGTATCCATCTCAACAATCTGAAGCCACCCATTCAAATCGGGGAAAAAGTCAGTCGATCCCGAAAATGCAACCGTGCTGGCCCCGACTAGACCCCAAAACAGCTTCGAGTTTTCTCGGATACCTTCCCGGAAAGGTCGGCCTTGGAAGTTGATCGCAAACGTGGAGACCTGCTGGGAGAGTCCGAGGAGATAAATAGCCGTGTTCAGCAGGCTCGGTTCGAATTTGGCTTCAAGGTCGATAACGCCGGATCTGTGGCAGCATAAAACAGTGGAGGTCGGGTCAGGCATGACATAGCGAGTAGATGATGGACCGACTCACGGTTCGTAAAAGTGTGCCAAATTCGTGATGTACACCAGAGATACGATGTGCAACGCAAACTGAACGAGGACGGACAAGAGCACGTAGAGGTTGAAAATATTGCCCAGCGGTCGTTCGTGCGAAAGCTTCTCGACGGGCTACACAAGATGCCATGCACGTCAATGACAAGTCATAAGAAAGCGTATACACCATACCTATGCGCGCGATATGGATATGCACAAGAAACAGACCGACATCAACATCCCGCTGACAGTCACCTGATAATCACCAAACTTGACGCCGTCAAGATATTGCACACTCAAACTGTATGCAGTGATGAGACAGTTCAACGCCAAGATCTTGTACATTTGGATCGTCGCGACCAGCGTACAGCGACCTTGCCTGATGATGTGGGTAACTAGATGATAGGTTGGGTCGATCCGTTGTGGCGATGGAGAGCAACAAGTTACTCACCGGCAGCGACGTGCGCGAGTTTCGAAGTGAACGAAGTGGCACACGATGCATCCCCGAGCTTGATCTGAGGAACATCATCGTCTCCATCCATAGTGGCGAGCGCATCTGTGATTGAAGCCAAATCAAACTATGCGTCGATCAGTAAACGAACCACCAAAGCCTCGCGAGAACACCAACCTCCTCCATCGGATTTCTCTGCCTTGCAACTTGCAAGTTGGCGGTGGCCTGTTTCTGTGCCTCTACGACATTCGGGTACAAGGGCGCAATCGCAGCTGGTATAGGTGGAGGCGGTTGTCCAAAGCGTGCGGAGATCTTGAGTTGGCTCTCGTACACTTTCTTGATCCGTTTCATCTTGTGGTGCTCGGCAATCTTTATTGAGTCTTCGGGAGAGCCATCCAAAAGTGCAACACCAATGTGGGCCTGTTTGAGCGCACCGACGTCGTTCGTACCGTCTCCAGTCATCAAGGTGACATATCCCAGGGATTTCAAGCTGGTAAGGATGAATTCCTTCTGCGTAGGAGAAACACGAGTATAGACCCAGGTATTTTGCACCAGGTCATTCCAGCTAGGTAAAGACTGGAACTGTTTCATGGCAACGCCCGTGATACAGATGTCGTATTGGTCAAAGAGAGATTTATCGAGGGGCTTAGATGGGTCGACCGGAATAATCTTGCTCTCATCGACAGTGCGCCAGCAAAGATCTGGAATGAGGCAAAACATTTGTAAGAGGCGAACTGTATCAAAGACGCCAATCAACATACCAGCCTCGTAGGCAGCGTCTTCCTTCAAGTCCAAGATGAGCGCGTCCCTGTCGACAATCTCCACATCACGTGCGACATGCACGGCTGTCAACGGGTTATCACCTGTAATCATGATGCACTAAACCGCAGTTTAGTATATCAACCGTACACACTGAACATGCAAAACGTACACGATGCGACGAAGCCGCCAACATTTTGAGCGTCGCAACAGCGTCCGGTTTCAATGGGCAATGGAAAACAAGGAATCCAGCAAACGTAAGACTGCTTTCGACTTCCTCTCGGTGAAGTTTATTAATCTTCAAAACATCGTGTCAACACACTGAAACGAAGAACACCTTGGAAGGACGATACCTTGTCGATCGACATCGAATCCATTTCCTTCATGCCGAGGGCAAGCACGCTGCTGCCCCGTCTCGTATACCACTTGTAGGTCTCGTCATACCATTCGGGTACCTGCGCGAGCATACGTTTGATAGTCTCAGGAGCCCCTTTAACAGACACAAGAGCCTTGCCCGAAGGAAGAGTGGACGCGGTGGGCATGCACTTAAGGGCAGAAGAGAACTGAAAGCGACGGCGGATGTAGATCCGTGATGTATTCGATGTCTTACTGGAGGCAGGAGCAACAGAATCACCTGCCAGTGTAAGATGCATACGCACCGCCACCCTCAGAAACAAACCTGGAGAAATTTGCCACTCGAGCGCTTCAAGGGTTGTTTTCTCCATGGGGTCACCAACGACAACACCATCATCCAAGCGAACCAAAGCATGTGCTGTAGCGAGACAGAGCATGGTCTGCTTGCCAGAGCCTTTCACATCAATAAGCCTCAGCTTGTCAAAGTCGCTACCAATCGAGTCTCAGTAAAGCACACCAACGGGCATGAAAAACCTTACTCGATGCCTGCAACACCATCAAGGACTAGATTCTCGGCGGTGATCGTACCTGTCTTGTCAAAGCAGCACACATCGACTCGTCCGGCATGAGGAATGCGGAATGGTTCCGTGCAGAAGATGACTATTGACTTGTTTAGCTCGAGTTATTTTCAGAGGAATTGACTTACAAAACTTGGAGAGTGCTACAAGTGAAGCATTGACCGCGAGTGACAGTTCCATCGGTAACTCTGGTGGCACGACACTGGTAATAATCAGGACACAGTCGAGCAACAGCTTGGACTTCTTGAGGTCTCTCTCGATACCTATCTCAGGTGTGACCATCAATGAAGATCGGTGAACAAAATTATGAAGTACCTTTCACCCAAACATACCAGCTTGCAGCAATCGCGAAGATGAGCAGGAACCCGACGAACAAAAATAACTCCATATTGTTTGCGGATACACGCTCAGTTGAGAAAATCATTGTCCGGACTAGTTGTCCTTGTGCTGTGCCGAAGCCAGTACGCAACACAACACCTAGACATCCACCATCGGGAGTTCCCGCGGAGGTCTGACCTTGGCCTGGTGAAAATGTTGGAGTCGGACATTATAGTCGAATACAAAAGTACTGACTGGTGGGGCTCGCTTGCAGTACTTTCGTTCCGCTAAACAAGATCTCGTTCTTGTGGGCACCGTCGACGTCGATCTTATCCGAGGCATCCAAAAGTTGGATAGACTCCTTGAGAAGTGGTGTTGATTCACCGGACAGCATAGCCTCATTGACAATACATGTACCATGAACCAAGAGGATGTCGGCAGGGACAACAGTTTCAGATTGTAAACGTGCTGGACGAACTACTATGAGGTACCAAACGCCAATAATTAACGGGACACACTCACCGACCGAAACTACGTCTCCGGGAAGGAGTTCATCCGTCTGCAAGGTCGTCCACTTGGAATCGCGAAGACATTGAATGGGATACGGCATAACCGACATGGTTCTAAACTCGGTCAGTGTTTTAAGCCGCTGCACAAAGTCATAAGTTCAGGCAAGATGAGGCAACTGGGTCGACATACCTGCCAGACTACGGTGCACTCGAACATGACAAGCATGAAGAGAGTGAAAATGCTGTAATACCAGTACTCGTCCAGGCACCACAGCGCAACACAAAAAATCTGGAACACAAAGAAAGGCGCGGTCGCGTGTTCACCAAAGAGTTCTGCGAAGGAGGGGATTGGGATGTTGAACTCGTTCTTTCCGTACAAGGATTTGAGCGGCTCAGTTTGCTTTGTCGCGAGACCGGGAGGTGCGTGGAAATCCGAAAGCGGAGGAAGGCTTGTGCATGGATATGGGAGTCGGGTAAACACGATGGGTGACGACTTTGCTACGACATATGTATCTCGTTGGTAATTGAACGAATATGACAGAGGCTCGGAAGGGACGGGTTTGACCAGTGGTACGATTTCACCTTGACCGCGATGTTGGTTGGGGACGAGACGAATGCAGTCTGCCTCTTGGATTGAGTTGGCCTTTTGGAACAAAAGACGAGTCAGAAAATATACAACATACGCGAGAGTAGGGTCATACCGTACGAGTGGTCATCCAAGCCTTTGCGGCAGCACTCCAACGTGTTACCAAGAAGCTGAGAGCATGACCTGCGCCGAGCGAGACGCAAGCGAGAAAGGTCCACTCTTCGCTCTTTATCCAGTCATCATACCGTACGTAGTATGCATATGCAAGGAGAGGGTAGACGGAAAGAAATGGGAGTGTATAGATATATGTATACCATGGGAGGGCGACGTGTAGACTCGCCCGAGCAATCTCAGGCGACTCTATGCGAACGGATACCCTAAAGAAAAGCATGTCAATGAAAAAAAAAGGCTTGAGTAGAGAACATTTTCTTACATGTCGCGCCCAGGACTGAGTGAAACGCCATGAGTCAGAGCAATAGGGCGAAGGTCACAAACTCATAACGAAGGAAGAGAATCGACACATTCAGCAGTATCGCGGAAAACGACACATATTATTGGCCGATTGTCGTCCCCTTCCCCGTCGTCCGCGTTCCATCGCGTCCGCTCACCCTCTCCCGCCCTGCTTGCCGTCGTTGTCCACCGTACTGGTCGCGCGTGTCATCTTCTGCGTTGTGAACACTGTGCTGTCAGTGTTGTGGTGCTGTGCAAGCTGTGTGCGTCAAGATGAGGGGAATGTTAACGAAGCCGTGTAGGAAGGGAGAGGGGCCAAAGAGACGGGTCAGAGTGCACGGGAGACGGTTGCAAAGGAGGCGGAGGGCGTACCGTGCATCGCATCGTCGTCCGTCCTGCGTCACCGCCGCCGTTCCGTCGACCTCGCGTCGTCATCTTCGTCTTCGTTGCGTCGCCGTCATTGCCGCGTCTGTCGTCGTGGTGCCGTGGCCCATGACTAGTGGCTTCTGACAATGTTCAAATCTCCAACCCGATCAGCTGAGACACAACCACCACCACCTCGAAGACTTGCACGCGACGTCAAGCCGAGGAAAAATATCCGTACATAGACAGTTGAAACAAGACCATGACATTGGCGAGCATGCGTATACGGTGTTGTGAGCTGAGTCAGTTTATGCTGCCACAGCCCACTTGTCGTCGTGTTGTGGTCCGAGAAAACGTGTATAAATATCATCAAGTTCGTACTGGTACAATACATGCAGTAAAAATCAGTGGAATTCAGTACAGCGGGGATTGTTACAACACAGGGTAAACCATACACGGAGAGGAAAATAAGGCCTACTCGAAACGTCACTGCCTATTGAACATACGAACTCAACGGACTAGGATGCTTGGGGGTCTTGATGATCGGGCACGACATTCTGCAGCTGCTTACGTTTTCTCCGTCTGCTCTTCCGGTCTGGTTTCTTCTGCGAACCGCCTGGGTCCGAAGGCTGTGGAGGGGCAGGCCGCCTATTCAAAGAATCTACCTCTGTGGAGGACGGCTCTTTCCGCTTGGGGATATTTTCTCCGTTGTAGGACGTCGTGTAACGTGTGAGCGCGGTATCATACAGTGACTGTTGGATCTCCTCCAGGAAGAGAGACCAATCAGCCGGGAATTCGATGGTGTCTGCGGCACCTCGAAGCGTATGTGCGTGACCGGTACTGCCATTCTTTTCCACCGCGTCAGCGATGCGACAAAGGAGTCGTTTAGATGCGACATCAAGTAACGATTGGACATTCTCCATAGAGATACAAGGGTGTAACCTCTGTATCGATTCAGTACCGGAACTCTTAAGTATATGGCTGTATTTACCCCACGTGCGGCGAGCAAGTTGCCTTCCTCGACTTTGAAGTTAAATTTCCCATTGTCTCCGCGGAGAAAGATGAAGAAATCAACTGCCTTCATCTTAACCCAAGTCACGTCGTTGACGATCACGGGGTGCAGCTCGCTGATGGGCTGATCACCCAGGCCGGTTGGCCTAAATGCCACGTCTGGGAGGCGTGGCTGAGAGAATATCGTATGACCAACGTCCCGTCGCGGAAGATTGGTAGCTGCATCTTCGAATGAGATCAAAAATGCGGCGTCGATTTGGGGAGCGTTTGAGACAGCCTGTGTCAACTGGGCTTCTGCGTCAGCGCGGCTTTGACTGAATGCACATTCCCCAATCCAGGCAGCAAACCCGAGTTCATGGCGTGGGCGAATGTCGAGTCGGAAATCCGGAATCACAGACTCGCCAGCTCGCTGACCCTGGATCGCTGAGTTGGGACGAAAGTGTATTGTGACACCGGGGTGGGAATACGGTGCCATGAGAGCTCGAACACGATCCGTGATGAACGCGGGTGCGTATTCGTGAACGGGGAGAGGAAACATTGCGGTGATATAAAAGAGTTTGTGGTTGTAAAGAAGTCTGACGGAAGGGTGAGTCAGTCGCTTGCGAGTAGTATTATAAAAACTTGCTTCGGATACAGGTGGTTTCTTCGCTCGTATGCTATGAATTTGAACTCCTCGGGGGTCACGTCATAAAAGGTCTGTGGAAACTCGTCAATCGCGCAACCATGACATCGAGATCTTGCAGCACTGACCTTGATTTCGAAGAATGAACCTTGAAGGGTTTGGATGATTTTGAGGCAACGATCCCCGTTGATTGTAGGAGGAAACTTGGTAGAAGAGAATGTATCGCGGGCTGTTTCATTACTAACGTCGGGTGTTGGCCGCGTGGCTTCCTTGCGTGGCGTGGCATCATCGACAAGGGTATCTGTGTGAGGAGCTCCGTTGACCTCCTCCATCTCTGGTGCAAGACGTGCTGTAAAATGCACGTCTGTAGTTATACGACCATTCGTAGATGGTTGTGACGAGTTTCGGGTCCAAATTGTTGGAGAGTAGAGAGGTGGAAGGCTATTATACAGCAGAGTGGGCATTGTATTAAATGCTCCTGTGATAGTGGATGCGGGGCGGATTCCGAGGGACATGTAAAAATCCAATGTTACACTAGTGCACAATTGTGCACTGTGAGTTGTATCAACAAAGGTGGGGGGGGGGCTGGAACTGAAACAATTGCCCAGGCATGGTGGATTACGTCAGTCGCTAAGGCAGGTCACAATATTCACATCAATCCAGGACAAATCATGACAAAGAAAATTCACAGAAATTCGAAGTGATAACTGCAATAGTAGATAGTTTTCGACCGCGGAAAAGCTAGACCTCTTCACTGGATTCCGTTAGGTATACTAACGAAGATCAACGAAATACTCATCATGAGGAATGGGTCTGAATAATCCTTCATCTGTGGAATTAATAAATTCAATTGTGGTAGACAAATAAATCAACTCACGAGAGGTTCGAAGCTTGCGTGTTGGATACCGTTGGGTAACAGTGGAATGAAGCGGACGGCCAGATCGGCGAATTGCAGCACACCATTGCCCGACATTGGTATTGACATCCTCCAGCTCCTTTTTGAAGTGTTCCATGTTCACACGATGAAGTCGTGTTTGTAACATTTGCTCCGAAATTTCGCGTACAGTAAGCTTTACTCGAGCCTGCAGAACAGCTCTTCGTGCTCGAGCAATTTCGAGATGGAGATAGGGCACATCTGGATCAACCACGTGGCCGCTGAATCTCGGGTCCTGTGCAATCCGATTGCTTCCGGTGAGCATGAAGCCATCCTTGACTTCCTCCGCCGTCGTTTGCATTCCCGCGGGGTCAAATCCGTGTTTTGCTTCCGTGAGTAGAAGAAAGTTTGCCGAAGTAGAGGGGGAAAAGTACTTGTGACTCGTGAGACACACAAAGCAACCAATGAGTTCACCCCGAACTACGGAATATTAAATTCGGCTTCGTTTGGTGCAGCGTTCATTCCGAGTACTCACATAGACGAGGCAGATATTTGTTCTTCCACACTTTGGAACCGAACCCATGGATGGCATGCATCACAAGCAAGGATTGAACGGACGCCGTCGACCGATAACCAGAGTCGAGCGTGCGATCAGACCGTATGCACCATCGCAACCGTAGCCTTTGATGGTCAAGCCCAGCAAACCCAATGTCCCCATATGGATGATTGTTCACATTCTGTGTACCGCCCTTCCAAAACGTTCCCTAAGTTACAATGACGACGTTGCAGACGAACACCCACCTTGAGCGACGCGATGGAAGCATGATACGCGTTCAGATCTGCAATTACCTGGAAACCGCCGCTGAGTGAGATAATCTGGGGCTTGATATGTTTCTGCAGTATCCTACAACCGTCACAAACGGCAAACGAAGTTGACGAGTAAAGCAGATAGTACCCGCTCGTTCGGTACCGGTACGCACGCCAACAGCCGCATTCCGACTTCTTGATACAACACCTCAAGGACCTCTCTGCTCGTGCTGCCCTTGAGCAATTCGCAATGCAACTAAAGACAGCGGACCGCCTGGCGACAACCTTCGGTGGGTCGGAGATCTGGCGGGGCGTCTTCGGGTGGGTAATATGCCCTTAGTTTGGTTGACGTTTGAATGATGTGGTCAACCTGGAACAGTGCGACGTTATCAGTTGCATTCGACCGCCCGCATAAGCTTCCTCGGACAAACCTGGTTCATCAATACCTGTGTCCCCGCGTTCAACCCCGAGGCGACAGAGTCCATCAAGCGTGTTCTCGAATCGCTTCTTCTCCCTCACGACCGTGTTCAAGAAGTCGGTTTTGTCGATGTGCGGAGCCTATTCAAGAGGTTATATGTTGCATAAATGAAACGACTGATGAGCAATCACGTACCATCTCCTTGTCGCAGGTCTTCAGGACGAGACCTAGTGTGTCCGAGTCTCTAAGTTTATCCAATTGGGTTCAAAGTTCCCACCGTGACGCGTGACGGACCGCCTTTTGTGAGCGTCACGCGTGACGATCTTGGATCTCTCTTTCTGCTCGCTGAGCGGCGTAGATAACACCTGGAATGAAGCGAGTAGCTTCTGTCAACTCGTGCATGCGTAATGTTCACACTAGTGATCATCCAATTTAGACGTTCGGTTCATATGTACAAAGCTACGAAAGAGTGGCGACTTCAAGTTGGTCCATCATGGAAGGCGTGGTTTACTTTCTTGCGTATGTCCTCTTTGTCTATTTTATCGTTGTAATATGGATATGGGATTAACGTGTACGTTCGGCAGCATCCTGATGCAATCTCCTCATCGCTTTCAAGTTAGTTGACCTTGTAGGTGTTTCAGAAGCGGGTCTGCGAATTATTACCTTATATTCTTAAGGAATATGTTCCTAATGTTCCTATATCCACGCTTACCCCGCGATCCATCTTGAGTATCCGGGAATGTATGCGCACAGTGTTTACGCCGGAAGAGGGATTGACACGGGGTTTGGCTTATCAGCTTTATCTAGCCATGAGAGTCTTGACCCGTTCGTCGATCGTGTTTGCGGAGGACGGGGAAAGAGAGGGATTGGGGCATGATAGCGAAGATATAGATATGGAAAGGAAAACAGCGTAACAGCGTAACAACGTTGCGTCCGAATCACACTAGGCGTTGATGCCAGTGTGGGTCCGTGATGCCTATCCGGGTCACGAATGAACAGATCTCGGTATAAATTTCATTCATTTGTACACCCAGCACCCAGAGTATGGGCCAGCGTTCCACGTGTCAAGATCCTGCGTTCCGCCAGCCCCACGAGTTTACGACACTGCTCGATGAGCAACTTGAAGGAGAGCGACTTGGGTAATAAAAGATATTCCACATGAGATCTACTCTGTCTTGAGTGCCATCGTCAGCCAAGAGTGAGAATAAAATCGCGTTACGTACTGATTCAGAGGAGCAGGACAATGAGGAACACAAAGAGAAATATGAAGCATAGCAGGCACGGCGGCTTCCACATCGCAGCAGGTAGCATCCAACTTTGGGAGATCTATACAAGTCGAGTTAAGTATCTTTATGAAAGAACCGTGACCGTGAATGTATGTCCAGACCCGTGAAGTGTGTCAGCGTCTGGCGGAGTGCGCCGCCCGGCTCCGCAGTTCAATTGATCAGAGAACGGTCACCAACTTGTCCACTTTGCCAATGTCATCCAGAATCGACGAATCTTCTACATCGTCATCGGCATCCACGTTCGCGGCGTCCAACGCCAAGTTCACGTCCTGCCAAAACGTTAAATGGATAAGGCACTATGGTCGCCATGTCGGCCTCCCGGTCACACTGATCGGGGGCGACTTGTAGTCCACAAAGCGGTAAAACTTGAATGCCTTTTGTTCCGTTGTGGTCGTGCTACCCTTGAGGTTGCGGGAACGAGTACATATAATGACAGCGCCGTCGCCACCGATACCCACGTCCTTGTGTCACGCACGACGTCATTGTCAACAAAACGCCAGGCACAGACGATGGCATCAGATGTAAATGACGCGGCCCGCACGCTGCTAAAATGCCGCCTCAACGCCCACAAGTGTTGGGGTTTCACTTGGCCTCTCGAACTAGCCTGAGCGTGACCCCCAGAGACGCCGCCTTCCCCTTCGCTTGAAGTCGGGAGTGAGGACAGTGAATACCTCGCCATTCAAGGATAGTGCCGCGAAGACGTCGTCGCAACAAACGACCTTCATGATCGCAGAACCACGGACGGTCTGAGGTGGGCGGTAGACCGTCGAAATGTCGGGCGGAAAGGCATGCGCAGGGAAACTTGAACCTAAATGTACCCTTGCTATGGGTCGTAGGCGGACTTGATCTTCATAACCCCACCGTTCCACACGCATACAACCTCCCCAGTCGTGTCAAGGCATGCCATCGCCGTTTCCTAGTTAACCGTCAATTCGTTGCGCACGACTGCAGGATCAATCGAGAAACTAACCGACATCGCGATGCACCGGATGGGCTGCGTAATAATTGATGCCTTACGAGGGAGTATTTGAATGGGGCTCGCTGTCATACTATACCCTGGAGGATCCCTTATAAAAAATCTGCGCTGCATATACGAATGTACATATACCCAGTTGCCCACCGTTCGTGCCCCACGTCCACACGTCACTGTCCGACCAACAAGCGCTCGCGGTCTCGCAAGCGGCGATGCCCTTGAGGAACTGTGGTCTGGATCGACTCGTCCGCCGAACCTCCTTGGGCCGACTCGACGACGTATCCGAGCTGGTCAAACGATTCAGTCCCCAGCTTACGACTTCCCCGCGCTCGTCAGGGCGAGGGTGTGGTCCTGTCCGAGGTCTGAGTCAGAGAAGACAAGAATGTTGGCACATATATATCATGTGTGAGTGAACTCATCGGTTGGCGCCCCAGGTGAGCAATTCAGCATGGCCGTCGTCAAGGGAGGATTCGCAGTCTAGGTCCGTGACGTATTGGTGTTGGTGTTGGTGCGTTTAAGTAACATAATCCAGAGAGAGAAGGGATTGCGACCGACAACGCTCATAACCCGGCAACATCCGTAGGGACCCCCGCCACCCCCTGACCCAGCTCCACTCCTCCCTACGTGACCCTCCTGCTACCCGGCACATCGCCAAGTCCATTTGTTGATAGATTCCAATCCCAGGCTACTGCACGTCGACCGTCTGAATACCCGCCATCAAGCCACTCAACCCCGTCTCCTCGCGCACCTGGACCGCAATAAAACAATCCGTCGCCACGCGTCGGTACCGCGCATGCGTATGCGGTACTCGGGCAAGTAGCAGCGCCCCGAACTTCTGTCTCAGCCGGACGACCAGTCTCGGAGCATGCGACTCTAGTACATCAGACTCATGATCGTGAGGGAATTCCTGTTCGAGAAAAGGAATGATCCATGGGTGAATGAGGCGTAAGTTCGTGCCGATCAAGTTATCCGTGGTCTGGATCTTCACATCACCAAGTAGCGGCGACTTCGCATGATAAACAACAATGGAGGAGTCGGAATCCGGCTCCGAAACACGCCGAACGTTGGCGAGTTGAAAAACAATACCCGGGAGTCGCAGCCGACCGGAAACAAGGGAAAGCGGCGCGAGCTCTCGAAGTCGACGGTATAGCACCACAGCCAAAGAGAGGTCAGAGGGGTGTAATGATGTGACCATTTTATCCATCCTAGCGCTATCAATTGGTTGCGGAAGATGTGGCGGCACGATTTGGTCGTAAACGGTGAGATCGGCAGGGAGGTAACTGTGCCGACTACCGTGCATCCCTGTCCAGGACAGAATTGTCACATCTCCCGAATGCGCCAGGACGTGCTCTAGAAGACGATCAACTGCCACCTGCCAGTGCTTGCCCTCTCCATAAATGACAAATTGTGAGACACCGAAAATGCCAAACAGACAGTACGCGATGTCTTCCTCCCGGGTCGTTTGACGTTTGGAAGCCAGATAGAGCTTCTCGCGGGCCCTGTTCGGCCCCAGTTGAAGGGTGGACAACTCCTGCGTCTTCATTTTCATGGCCCGTTCCATTTCCCGAATTATGACAAGCGATTCTTTGTGATTGAACATCGTCAAGCCGAGATATGGTTGCCAGTCTTCCGTATAAAATTTCACGATCTCCGAAGCAAGGTATTCCTGGTAAGTCCAACTGCGAGTGTTCCAGATACTCCGCCACAAGTCCCCATATTTCTGCGACGCCGAAAAGACATCCAGAAGGTAGACAATGGTGAGCGACGAGCCGTGGTACCACCTGAACATGGCAACCACTGCCTCTTGCCGAATCCCCTTGTCCGCTTGGTTCACGCAGCATGTGTCGCTCCATGCCCAGAGAAAGCACAGACGATGCACAAGTTTACAGAACTTGACCAGTTTGGTATGAGCCAGAGACGCAGGCAGCTTATAGACCGTGGTGTTGTTAACCCTCTGGAAAGTTGGTTCGTCCGGTTGCGGGATATCGCGGACAGTCTTTTGTACAACCTCCCGAATCTTGGGTGTGGCATTGACGTACTGATCACGAAGGGCTATATATGAAACAAAGTTAACATGTATAGTCTGTATCGTATCAAAAGTCAGCCCACCACGGATGTCCGGCAAGGGCGATTGCTCGAGCTTTGCAAGCATATTCTCGAAAGCCATGAATGCTTCCTTGTAACGTCCCATGCCATGTAATGCGAAGTGCTTTCGCTTGTAGCCTTTGTACGATGACGGCGCGAGTTTGATTTCCTAGATGTAACTAATCATGAAAGTCCATTCCGCGGGATGTAGAAGTCAATCCATACCTTCTCAGCGTCAGTGAGTGCGTTCTCCAGCAAAGATTTTCGTGCTTTGCAGCGATTTACGATCATATCCTCGATGTTCGGCTAAATAAGTGCAAGGGCATTCGAATAGTATGTGATCGCCTTATCGTAGTCATTGGAGCCATCTGATAGTCGCCTTGTTCCTCTAGCTTCTTGGGGCAGCGTTCTCACGATTAGCATTAAATTTGGCACAGTTTCAACTTCCACCCACCGAGTTCCCATTTTTCGCGTTCTTCCTTTGTGTTCGGGTCGTCTGGTAACTCGGTTTGCATCCGTAGGAAACACTGAACGGCCTCTAGGTATCTGTCCTCTTCAAGTACTTCACAGATAGCTCTTGTAACATGGAACCGGCGAGACTTGAACTAAACCGAACCAGAGAATTATTATCCAGATTTCAAATTGTCAAAATCATCCATACCTTGAATGCATTGTGCCAGGAGCCACGGGGCAAAATTGCTTTGCCCACTTGCTTATATCACCAGTTTTTTCCAGCTCCGTGGCGCATTTGGTTTCAAATTCTGGAAGAACGGTATTCAGGGAAGAAAAAAATTAGGGCTAGAACGAACACACACCTGCGCTTGTGTCTGGAGTCTGATCGGCCAGACGCTGGAATGTACCTAGCTGATCACAAAGGTTTTCGATAATTTGCTCCAGCCTGGTAATTTCCTCGCCTGAGATGGGAGAACGTAAGTGGCGGAAAGTTCGTCCTTGGCCAACAAACGCATATGGACCGGGATATTGCGCGGTGGAACCATTACTTTCGACCGTCTGTGTTTCCCAGTCGCGGAAAGTCCGTCCTTGGCCAACAAACGCACTTGGACCAGGAGATTGGGCGGTACCATTAGTTTCCACCGTCTAGATTTCCAGGTTAGTGGGGACATCAAGACATCATGTTATGATATACTTACACCATCATGGTTGCGCGGGGTAGGGATATCGTGGAAAGTGATCTTCTTCGCACTTGATCCCTCGCTGCCAGGGTCGATACTCAAAGGCTTGATAACTTCGACAAGGCTTTCTGTTTCTCGGTTGGTCTGATCGGTCAGGTGCTCTAGCTGATCACGAAGGATAGTTTTCTCCAGCCTGGTAATTTCCTCGCCTGAGATGAGAGAACGTAAGTGGCGGAAAGTCCGTCCTTGGCCAACAAACGCACTTGGACCAGGAAATTGGGCGGTACCATTATTTTCCACCGTCTAGAATTCCAGGTTAGTGGGGACATCAGGACATCATGTTATGATATACTTACACCATCATGGTTGCGCGGGGTAGGGATATCGAGGAAAAGTGATCTTCGCACTTGATCCCTCGCTGCCAGGGTCGATACTCAAAGGCTTGATAACTTCGACAAGGCTTTCGTTTTCTCGTTTTCTTGGTTGGTCTGATCGGGGCGCTGGAATGTACCTAGCTGATTACGAAGTTCTTCGATGGTTTGCTTCAGCCTGGTAATTTCCTCGTCTGACATGAGAGAACGTAAGTAGAGGAAAGTTCTTCATTGGCCAACAAATGTACTTGGACCAGGAGATTGGGCGGTACCATTGTTTTCCAACGTCTAAATTTCCAGGTTAGCGGGGACATCAGGACATCATGTGATGATGCAGGTACACTTACACTAAAGGGGACATCGTGGAAAGTGATCTTCCTGCATACGGCCATCGCAATCTTGCGGTCTTCTAAGATAGCGAACGATGAGACGGAATCGACATGGTCTATGGCGGGGCAAATTTGCTCATGGGTGGTGGGGTCCCAGAACGAGACGGAGAAATCAGTGGCTGCTGCGACGAACTTTCCACTGCTCGCCAGGCCGATCCACTTGGGCTTGATGTTCCCGCGATGAACGGGCCATTTAGGAAGTGAAGTCCCCGTGAAGGCATCGACGCAGTGAATGTTACCGTCAGAAGATAAGGCAAGGAGGTTCTTGCTATCGGTAGTCCAAGCAATGGATTGGTTGAATGACGAGGAGACAGGGATGGGAAGGTCGGAGAGGAGACTGCCGTCGTCGCTGTCATAGATGCGAACGGAAGCACGTTGCCATGTGGCTGTGGCAAGGAGGCGACCGTCGGGCGAGAACTTGACAGCGGTGAGCTCGTTGTCGTGTTGGAGTGGACCGAGCAGTCGCTCTCCGGTCTCGAGGGCCCACACGAATACCGTCTTGTCTGTCGACCCAGTCGCGATGCGCTTTTGAGGCGAGATGTCTATCGCGCACACCTTCGACATATTATTGTGACCTTTGAACTGGACCACCTTTTCGTGGTTCAACGCATTCCACACCTTCACTCTGCCCCAACTCGACCCATTTGCGATCCACTTTCCGTCTTTTGACACTGAGATGCAGCAAACATTAGCACCGCCGTCCATCGGAACCCCCACCTCCACTCCATTTTTCACATTCCAACGCCGAATCTTTCCCTTGTCGTCACAGCCCACGATGTACTGTTCGTTAGGGCATACGACCAGTCGTATGTTATGTGTGCAATTGATCTCCATTGGCACACGATAGTCGAGGAGCTCGTCTAACTGGACTCATGGTCTCTCGTTAGCATTATCCGTTCAATCGACTTTGGCATACTCACCTTGATAGATGTTGACTTTTCCTCACGGAAGGTCAGTATTCCCTTCCAGTCCACTGTTAGTGTGGTTTCGTCCTTGTAGCCGTTTTTTCCATGCACTCGCCATTCACCCCCACAGGGCCTATTCTGCGGAACTGAGTTGGGGGAAATCCTCAACCACGCAGTATAAAAACGGTGGGGAGGAGGCTGGATCATGGGTGTTCGTAATTACTATATTGGCACACCTCTTACACGTGTTTCCTTCTTGATTGATTGATCTCATGCACAGTCAGAAGGACTCTGGCTATTACTCTGAGTCTGTGGTGATGGGACCATGCTAGGTAAAATCACACCAAAACGAGCCAAGTAAGCAGGCTAGCCACAGCCGAGACAGCGAGCAAACACTCACGCAGCCTCGATATTGCCCGCATACATCGCCCCATGGAGCGCTGTCCAATAGCTCTCCTTGTCGACGAGGTTGACGTTGATGGACTGGTGGACGAGCAGAATCCGGGCATAATCCACGCTCGCGGGTTCTGTGGAAGAACAAGTGAGATGCAATACTGTGCGGCCAAGATGATCGTACTACGCTTTCACTGCGAGCGCGGAGGCAATGTTCTTGCGCGTCCAAGACTTGCTAGCGCTGGTGCTCTGACTTGCCTGTCCAGTGGTGGAGCAGTCTCGTTCGAGGAGGCGCTGGAACGCCTGTTGATTGCGGAGGGTGAACGTCGACGCGCTGTGACACATGGTTGCGTCTGTCCAAGGTTGTGGTCACGTCATCCGAGTTATGTCATTTGCATAGAGGACGGATTTCATTCGAGATAGTATTCGCCGTTCGTGTCTCTGCCCAAAAAAACTGACCGAAATCTGACTGAAAAACAGAAGAAAAACCGGCTGGATTGACTGAGGGGCTGTCACGTGAGGACTGTGCCTGCATACCGTTTGGGTGGTGCCTGAATTATTTTAACACGACAAAACCCTCCCACACTAAAGTGTGAGTCGGGGATGAGGCGGCGAGCAGAGGGCTTGTAAATAATCCGATGGGAATGCTCAGTATATTTATCATCGCGGAGTCTTCGGAGTACCAGCTCTTGTTTGGACCACCTGTCCGGGAGAAGTCTATCTACCATCACGTGCTGCTCAAAATGAGAAGCTCCTTTCCTGTCGAATGTGTAGAATCAGTAGGAACATCGTGTACGTACGCAGGATCTGACGATCGTGATGAAGATCACGAAGGCAACTCCAATGAAGATACCCTGGGCCCTGCGCATAGTACCCAGGCACAGCGGTTAGCACATTCACACTGTTATTCATCACGTACGTCCGAAATATTCCACCAGCTAATTGGGGGAAACAGACTCTCGTCAAACGACAATACACGAAACTAAAGGTGACAAGTACGTCGCACCGGCTTCGATCTGAGCGGAAGCGGAGAGGTCATCTGCAGGTGAATCGTCGTAAGTTCGCATCCACACCATCATTATTGCGGCAGCGCATAATTAAACGATACGCACGTTCCCGAGCTGATAGGCAACACCCGGTGGGGAACGTCACCCTAAAGGCCGAAGGAGACATCTCCGTCGACTAGGTAGGAAACTAGACCACACTAAGAACGAGAGTCGCATAATAAAAGGTATGCATTCATTCTGTAATCCGGGGTCAGTCCCACTACACACACCGACGTCAGCCAAGAAACACTCACCCGCCTCGAATCTCACCCACTCCTCCGCCCTGCTCTTGCCCTCCTGCTCTTTCCCTTGCTTCCGAGTCTTCCTTTCCTCCTCCATCTTTTCCGCATGCACAGCCCTCTTCCTCTCCTCTACCACCACCTTCCTCTCCGCCTCCACCCGTTGTCTCTCATATTCATCCTTGCGCGCAGCCAACACCGTCCCCCGGTGCACTTTATAGTCTTTCGGCTCAACCGCTTCTTGGTCGCCACAGACTGGCGACGCACCTCCAGGCCATTCTCGTCTCTCCGCCGGCATAGCCTTGCACGAGCAGTGGGCACTATTCTTTGTGGTAGTACGCCCGGTCGATGTGGTCGATCCGCAAAGCACGTTCATGTCTTTTTATCTCCTTTCCAGCTGCTCGACTCCGATCTGTCCTTGCTCAAGTCCTCCATGTCCTAGACAAGGTATCAATGATAGCCTGAGAGAGGGAACGACAAAGGACCCGGCCGCACCGCGATCGACACCTTGAACCCGCCACGCTTGATCAAGTCCTGAGCGAGTTTCTTGGTCTCTACCATCCTGATCGATTTAATCTCCCGTCTCGCGTCGTTTGGCGTCTTTTTGTTCTTTTTGCTCCTCGATCAGCTTTTTGGCGCGTGAGAGCTCTGCGACGAGAGGAGCTCTCTGCGTGCGATGAATGATTTGCGCAGAGAGAGGGCGCGGTCGGCGTTGGCCGCAGAAATAAGCTCGGCAGACTGCACGGACTGGTGCCCAAATTGTTCATCGGGGTCGATCACGCGCACAGCGTTGTGGAGCGCCTTCGCAAGGGTGCTCAAGCGGGTACACAGAAGCTCGGCCGAGGACAGCTGGACAATAGTTCGTAGGGCGAGGGGCTGCACGGACCGCAGACGGCTGACCTGTCAGAGTGGGCATGGCTCATCGATAAAGGAGATCCTCTGTGGTATGGTCTACACGGATGCGGACTTCACCGCGACGTGCGCAGCCCATGACGTAGGCTTCGACTAACTCGGGGCCAAAGTCGTCGAGGGGCGTGACGAGGTCGAGGAGGGGGCAGTATGGGGAGTCGCTGACACAGAGTGAAGAGAGGATGGGCGCCATGGATGCGCAGAGAGTGAGGGGGTGGAACGAATCTTCGAGAAAACTGGGGAGAGAAGGAGGACGTCTATCGAAAGCTGGAAAACATAAGCGAGAGTCCAGGGAGTGTTGGTAAATAGACGGCGACTTACAGCATCTTTGAGGGAACCGATGCGGGAGGCGCCTTGGGTAGCCCAAGGAGGGCGTCAAGGCGTGTGCTTGTCATAGGACAGAGCGACTTTTTGGCCATGACAAGGAGGTACGGACATCCTCGACGGAGCGAAATGCCTCTTGTCAGAGTGTATGTCCAGGTCCGATAGCCTGAGCTTGATGCGGCGTGTCTTCGTCTATCGACGGTTAGACGACAGTTCTTCAAGTTCCCACAGCTAATCCAATCTTCACCTTCCGCTGACTCCATCATAATAAAAGCCATATCTCACATCTTTGGACATCGCTCCGTGTGCTACGAGGGAGGGTGGTAGTGAGTTGAGAGTGGTCGGGCGAAGCGCAAAGCGCTCTCCGGCCCGGGACGGGAGCCCGAGTTGGCGGGTATGGTGAGCTGCGAGGGTGGGTGGGAACACCTCGCAGGTGCGTGTACCCAAAAG